>OVAN01001370.1:0-41793 GCA_900406275.1 Anastatica hierochuntica
CTTTGACCATGACTTTGACCAAACTTTGAATTGAACCTTCATGGATTTAATCATGGTTATTCGGTTCGCTTTTATTTGGGTCGAATCCTAAACTGGATTTTTGGGGGGTGAAACCCACCTCCAACAGATGGGTTTTTTTTTCTAGGATCGTGGTAGAATAGGGTTTTTTTTTTACACATAAACACATACTAAACATACCTAAGTGAGATCATCTTAGCCTGTTGAAATCACAATACAAAAGCGTTAACCCAATTCTGAATGGGCCGAAAAAACGAGAATACAAGACAACACCTTGTTAACACTTCCAACTCCAACAAAAATTGAGTGAGGACTGTAATTTGTATTTGGTCATATAGTTAAGGCTTGTTTGTTTCCTCATTTGAATGATCAATCTGGTTGAGTTTGTGTTTTGTTGTTCGTTTAGTGGATAATTAAGCATCATCCAGATGGATCATCCAAATGGATCATCTGAATGACTTTGTAAAATATACACAAATTTTTTAAAAATCTGGATGATCTTAATCGGATCATCTGAATGGAGATGATCCGTCCAAAACATAAAAGACTAAAATACGCTTAAGCAAAATGAAAAATTAGAGTCAAACTTTAAATCACGTTCCCAAAATTACATTTTTCAACCAAAAACGCAACATCATATTTTTTCGTAAAAACCGTAAAATCACATTTTCTCGCCAAAACCGTGAAATCACATCTTTTCACCAAAACCAAAAAATCACATTTTGCCACCAAAACCGCAATATCTCATTTTTTCGCCAAAACCGTAAAATCGTATCTTTCCGCCAAAATCGCAAAATTACATTTTTCCGCCAAAACCGCAAAATCATATTTTTCTCCCCAAAACCGCAAAATCACTTTTTCCCCGCCAAAACCGCAATATCACTTTTCCCGCCAAAACCACAATATCACTTTTCCCGCCTCAACCGCAAAAATCACATTTTTCCCGCCTAAACTGCAAAATCACATTTTTCCGCCAAAACTGCAAAATCATGTTTTTCCGCCAAAACCGTAAAATCACATTTTCCCGCCAAAACCATAAAATCGTATTTTCCCGCCAAAACTGCAAAATCACATTCTCCCGCCAAAACCGTAAAATCATATTTTTCCGCCAAAACCGCAAAATCACGTTTTTTCCTCCTAAACCCCAATATCGTATTTCCCGCCAAAACCGCAAAATCATACTTTTCTGCCTAAACCGTAATATCGTATTTTCCCGTCAAAACCGCAAAATCGCATTTTTCCGTCAAAACCGTAAAATTACATTTTCCCGCCAAAACCATAAATCCACATTTTTCTGCCAAAAACGGAGAATCACCCTTTTCTGCAAAAAACCACAAAATCGTATTTTCGGGTCAAAAGCACAAACCGCATTTTCCCACCAACGCCGTGAAATAAAAGTATATGTCATTCATTCGATTAAAAAACTAAAAAAAATGGTTATACTAAAACAAGGGTATTTTAGTCTTTTCATTATTACAATCATTCAGATAATCCATTTGGATGAGCAAACGAACAGAGCATCTAGATGAATCATCCAGATGAGCGGACAAAAATAAAAACGAGCATCATGCAGATGATCCATCATGCAAATGATTCATCCAAATGATTCATTTGGCCTTAATCGATAACTAAATTACTAACTACAATAACTGCCTATTTCGTATACTCATATAAGAGAATAAACTCTTTTTTTAATCAGAAAGAGAATAAACTTATCTCAGGAAAAAAAAAATTTGATTCGGAATTTTATGAATTCATGTTGATCCAAAGGGAGGTCATGTTTTTATTCAGACAAAAACCAAAACAGCAGATATTATTGAACTGAGTGTTGCTGTTCTGAGATACTATCATCTTCAAGTCAACAGAGACCATACGATTTTAAAGAACAAACAAAGACACATTTAGATGGTTGAAACTATGTTGTTTTCACGACGACGCAGCTGTCTCCATCTTAGTTGACTTGGCGGCTGCAGTTTTCATGTAGATAGGGTGAAGAACATGACCTCCCTTTGGTTCAACATGAATCCATTTGCGTCCAGTTATCTTGTTTTTCTCGAACCTGACTCGTCCTTCCTTCAATGCAAACAGAGTATGGTCCTTACCGATCCCGACATAGTCTCCTGGATGAAACCGAGTCCCGCGTTGACGGACTATAATGTTTCCCGGTATCACATTCTGCAAAATCACACACACACATACCAAGATTGATTTTGATTTCTCTGAATCCTATTTAGCTCGTTGTTTTTCTAAAAGATTTCTCACCTCTCCTCCGAATTTCTTAACGCCAAGAAACTTGGGTTTAGAATCACGACCATTCTTTGTGGAACCAGCGGTTTTCTTTGTAGCCCAACGCTTTAAGACTAAACTCAACCCACTCGAAGAACCACCTTTAACATCCCAAACAATATGAAGAACAACAGAAATGACACACACACTGAGATTCAGAAAACCGCTAAAGCGAGTCAAAAAGAAGAGATTGATAGGGTGTTTACCAGAAATGCTACTGCTGCTGTAAGCAGGAACCTCAGTGATTAGTTCCCTCAAACTAACTCTTCTGCATATGGATGCTGCCGAGTTGAAGAAATTCATTTTTCTTTTAAAATCTGCAAGCAACAAAGAGTACCTTAAGCATATAGCAATCACGCTCCCATTTCATAAAACTCTTTTCTTGAGCAAGCAAGTCTGTTTCTTCTTTCCAAAATCAAAATCACAAACGCAGAACCTATTGGCATTGTACTTTACATCTCAGTTGGTTATCAAACTCAAAAAAAAAAAGACTATTACATCTCAGATTTGATTCCTCTATATATTTCTTCAATAATCGTGTAATCCTGAGTCAATAAACCAATCGAAACCCTAATTATTCAAATTCGCAACCGGAGTAATGCTAAGAACATAGAAATTCTACATCTTAGCCGAAGAATTTCTCCAGCCCAAAAACGAAATCGAAATTCTCTATGGATGCGACAATGAGATAGAAAGATACTTACCCGGAAACTTTTCAATTCTGGTTAATAGTGACCGATTAGAAACGTGATCGGAGACGAAGACGGCGACGGAAGCGCGAGAAAATCAAAGGTCAAAAACTCCAAAACCCTATGGGTCGACGATACGCACAAAGGGTCTTGTTATTTCCACTTTTTACAATATGGCCCCTATATTTTGATTTGGTTCAAAGTTGATAATTCTCATACATTCTGCGCACTTTAACGACAACCCAACATGCAATGTTTGATGATTTATGTAAAAAAAAATTTCCATGATTTATGTAAATATTATGCCAGTGGGTTAGATTTTTAAACCATTTTACTATTACTATCACATAAAAGGATTATTTCGCCTGGTAGGCGAAATAAAATTAAATATTTAATATCTACTATTAATTATATTTATAATTATGATTTGTATAAATAAATTCTACATTAAAATCTATTTTTAATTAAATCGTGTAAGTAACGTGTAGATTAAAAAAATCCATTTTTAATTGTTCATCAATTGTACTGTACTACAAGTAAAAAAAAATTTAAATCGACTCAAATAACGGAAATTATAAGAAATAATATCTCTATTAGAGCTTAAATAGCTTCCTAATATTTTGTTATTAGTTTGTTAGGAGGTTAAGTTCTGATTAGTGAGCTGATTAGTAAGCTGATTAAATTAGTCCTTGTATATAAACAGATTGTGTATTTTACTCTTAAGTTTAATGAGAAAACTTTATTGTTCATAACTAACTTTCTCATTCATCTCTGTTTCATCTTCTTCTTCCTCTGAATCAGTGAGTTCAAATCGTGATATGGTATCAGAGCAAATCAAAGAAGCTTCCGCAAGTCTTCGTTTGTTCTAAATCTCTTCTCAATTTCTTAATCGCGTTAAGATTTCGTCGTGTTCATCCATTACCGGCAATTTCACTATTTCTCAATCATCTACTTCTTCAATCGAAAATCCGTTGCAAAATCGACAATGTCTTCAAGCTCAAAATCTCAATCTACTCAAGCGAGAGCAAATCCGATTGCTACAATGACTACTGAGTCAAGATCTATTCGTCAATCTACAGATCTGTACGAAAATCCATATTACCTTCATAGCAATGACCACGCTGGTTTGATTCTAGTCTCAAATCGTCTCACAGGCGGAGCTGATTTTCACTCTTGGAGAAGATCAGTTCGATTAGCTTTGAATGTTCGCAACAAGCTTGGTTTTGTGAACGGTATGATTCCTAAACCTTTGGATGATGATATCAATGATGGATCGTGGTCTAGATGTAATGATATGGTGTCAACATGGCTATTGAACTCAGTAGATAAGAACATTAGTGCTAGTTTGCTCTACATGCCTACTGCTAAAGCAATTTGGGATAGTTTGATGAATCGATTTAAGCAAGATGATTTAGCAAAAATATTTGAAATAGAGCAGAAACTTTGCCTGGTAACTCAAGGAACTCGCGATGTCAGTACATACTATAGAAAATTAGTGACATTGTGGGAGACTTACAATACTTTTGTGGAGATGCCTTTATGTTCCTGTGGAAAATGTGAGTGTGAGGCGGCTGGTAATTGGAAAAAGATGGTGGATAGAAGTCGAATAATGAAGTTTCTTATGGGGTTGAATAAATCATATGATTCATCCAAAAGACAAGTCTTAATGATCAAGCCTTTGCCTACTATCGAAGAAGTCTTCAACATGATATGTCAAGATGAAAGGCAACGTATCTTAAGACCTGTTACTGGATCTGAAAATGTTGTATTCCAAACGATGCAACCATCATCTGAAGCTGAAATGCAACACTTTGCAGCTTATTCAAATTACAAACCAAGACCTCGTCTTGTTTGTGCTCATTGTGGTATGGTTGGTCATGTGGTAACTAAATGTTATAAATTACACAGATATCCTCCTGGTCATCCTGGTGCAAAAACAAATTCTAATTCCTCTTATAATCAGAAAAATGTCTCTGCACCAAAGAACAACTTGGCCATCCAGAACCAGAATCCTCAATGGAAATCTCAGCAATTCTACAACAAAGAAAATGCTATTGCAAATGTTGTTGCAGAAGAATTTGCTACTCCAAACATGCCTCAGAATATAGAAAAAGGCAGAAATCTGGATCTAAGCTCTTTCACATCTGATCAAATTCATCAGTTGATATCACAGTTATCTTCACATGTTCAAGTTCAAGAGAAATCTGTTCCTCATTCATCTGCACTTATTACAGAACATGGAATCATGGCCTGAAATGCAACTGCAGGTACTATCCCCTTTCCTTCTTATAATCTTAGAATAAAGAACAACCGCCTTACTTACCAGCATCATTGTCTCTCTGCTTTATCCTCCTTAATTCCTCATGATGCTTGGATAATTGATAGTGGTGCTACTGGACATGTCTGTTCAGATTTGTCACTATTTACAGAAGTTAAGTCAGTCAAAGACATGACAGTTTCAATGCCAAATGGTGTTAGAGCATCAATTCTGCACATAGGCATCATTCATATATCATCAACATTAGTGTTACATAATGTCCTGCATATACCATCATTTCTTTTTAACCTGATTAGTGTAAGTGCATTACTCAAAACAAGTATGTGTGCAGCTCATTTCTTTCCTGATTCTTGTATAATCCAGGACCTTTCTCAGGGCTTGATGATTGGGAGGTTTAATCTCTATCAAAATCTATATGTTTTCACCTCTCAAGATATTTCAGCCTCTGAGACTCTTGGTTCCTCTGTTTTGCCTGCTTCTAGCAACCATTTTACTGCTGCTGTCAATGTTGATGGAGACTTATGGCATAAGCGTTTAGGAAATCCTTCATTAGCCAAGCTTCAAAGTGTTTCTTCCAAACTTTCTCTGTCCAAAACTTTGTTAAATAATTCACATTGTTCAGTTTGTCCTCTTGCAAAACAAAAGCGTTTACCTTTTCCTGTTTTAAATAAATTGTCAAAAGAAGTTTTTGATCTTGTTCATCTGGATACATGGGGCCCTTTTGCTAATGAAACAATAGAAGGTTATAAGTATTTTCTTACTATTGTTGATGATTGCACCCGTGTTACTTGGATATATCTTTTAAAAGCAAAAAGTGATGTTACTTTAGTGTTTCCTGATTTTATTAAATTGATTGAAACTCAGTATTCTAGAACAATCAAAGCTCTTAGATCTGACAATGCTCCCGAGCTCATATTTCCTGATTTAGTTAGAGAAAAAGGAAGGATACATTACTTCTCTTGTGTTGATACGCCTCAGCAGAACTCTGTTGTTGAGCGTAAACATCAACATCTTCTCAATGTTGCAAGGGCTCTATTCTTTCAGTCTAATGTACCTGTTAGTCTTTGAGAAGATTGTGTACAAACTGCTGTATACCTGATAAATAGACTCCCATCTCCTTTGCTCAATAACAAGTCTCCATTTGAAAAGTTAACAAAGAAAGAACCTGATTTTTCTAACATTCGTGTTTTCGGTTGTCTTTGTTATGTTTCTACTTTACCAAAACATAGAACCAAGTTTTCTCCTCGAGCAAAACCTTCTGTTTTCATAGGATATAAAAGTGGTTACAAAGGTTTCAAAGTTCTTGACTTAGAAACAAATGTCATTTCTGTTTCTCGTAATGTCATTTTTCATGAAAATATTTTCCCTTTTAAAGATGCTTCCATGGTTTCTACTGATGTTTTTCCATCTTCTATCTTACCAAAGCCAACCATGTTCATTAATACTGATGATGATATTCATAATTCTCCTGTTATTCCTTTTGATTCTCATTGCGAAGCATCATCCGGTTCATTACATGAGTCTAATTCTGCACCAATATTAGATTCTATTCATTCTGATGCATCACATGATACACATAACAATTCATCATCTGAATCATCATCATCTGCATTGCATCATCATAGGCATACACGCTCTAACCCATCATCAGTCACACAACAGACTGTCATGGATTTGGTTCCTTCTCTTCCTGTACATAGTGACAGGCCTAGAAGACAAACCAATATGCCTAAATATCTGACTGAGTATCATGTGTATCTTACTCAAAAGGAACATCTTGGCTCTCTAGTTTCTCCAACAGAATCTTTCATTACCAAAAATGCCTTTGATCCTTTAACTAAACCAGAATTTTCTACTATTCTTACTTCCAGCCAACCTTCTTTTTCTCCCTCCCAGTTAACAAAATCTCATTCCATCTCCCATGTCCTTTCTTATGATACTCTTTCTCCATCCTTCAAATCCTTTATCCTAGCCATTACTTCAGACACAGAACCTAAAAAATTTTCTCAAGCCATTAAATCCCCTTATTGGACAAATGGAATGAATGAGGAAATGGATTCTCTTGTTCAGAATAAGACTTTTTCTGTGGTTCCTCTGCCTCCGGGAAAGAATGTGATTGGATGTAAATGGGTTTATCGATTGAAATACAATCCAGATGGTACCATTGACAGATATAAAGCCAGATTAGTAGCCAAAGGATTTACTCAGCAAGAAGGGGTTGACTACATTGAGACTTTCTCTTATGTTGTCAAACTCACTACAGTCAAGCTTATCTTTGGATTAGCTGCTAAATATGGGTGGATTCTGACACAAATGGATGTGTCTAATGCTTTCTTGCATGGCACTTTAGACGAAGAGATCTCTTTACCATTGGGTTACACACTTCCTGCTGGTGTTACACTTCTAGTAAATCCGGTTTGCAAGCTTCATAAGTCACTCTATGGACTTAAACAAGCTTCAAGGCAGTGGTATATTACTTTCTCCACAGTGATTCTTGCATAAGGATTTATGCAATCACCTAAAGAGAATACAATGTTTGTGAAAGTTGAAGGTGATTCTTTCATTGTTCTGCTGGTCTATGTTGATGATATCCTCATTTCCAGCAACAATGATGTTGTAGTCTCAAAGGTAAAACAAGCTTTACGCAAAGCTTTCAAGGTCAAGGATATGGGACCAGTTAAATATTTTCTTGGCTTGGAAGTAGCAAGATCTTCAGCAGGAAATTTCGATTAGCCAGAGAAAATATGCACTGGATCTTTTAGATGAGTATGGTCTTCTTGCAGCAAAGGCTTGCACAGTTCCAATGGATCCTACAGTCAATCTTAGTATGGAGTCTGGTATAGTTCTCTCTAATCCTACTCCATACAGAGAACTCATTGGCAGACTTTTATATTTGACCATTACTAGACCTGATATTACCTTTGCGGTTCACAAGTTGAGTCAATTTCTGTCAAAGCCAACATATATACGTTTTGCTGCTGCACAAAGAATAATCAGATATCTCAAGGCCAATCCAGGACAAGGTCTTCTTTACTCTGCTCATACTGATCTCTGCTTGAATGCTTATGCGGATGCAAACTGGGCATCATGCTTAGATTCACGCAGATTTGTTTCTGGCTATTATGTTTACTTGGGATCATCTCTTTTATCTTGGAAGTCAAAGAAGCAGAAAGTGGTGAGTCGAAGTAGTACAAAGGCTGAATATAGATCTATGGCTGACGCAACCTGTGAGTTATTGTGGTTCCAACAAGTTTTGCAGGATCTACAGATTCAGACCACTACTGCTGCTAAACTCTACTGTTATAACAAGTCAGCTCTACATATTGCTTCAAATCCAGTATTCCATGAAAGAACTAAGCATGTAAAAGTTGACTGTCACACAGTTAGAAATCAGCTCAAGAATGGTTTTCTCAGAACCTTTCATGTTAACACTCGGAATCAACACGCAGATATCTTGACAAAGCCATTGGCTTCTTCTACAGCAGATTAAGACTTGAGGGGGGGGGGGGTATTAGAGCTTAAATAANGGAGGTTAAGTTCTGATTAGTGAGCTGATTAAATTAGTCCTTGTATATAAATAAATTGTGTATTTTACTCTTGAGTTTAATGAGAAAACTTTACTGTTTATAACTAACTTTCTCATTCATCTCTGTTTCATCTTCTTCTTCCTCTGAATCATTGAGTTCAAATCGTGATAATCTCTCTACATAGTGTTTTTAAATAAATTGTATATTTCATATTACGTATGAATGAGTGAATAAACATCAATCATTTTAAAAAAATATATTTTGAGTTTTAGTTATTCTTACATGTTTAATAATTTTTTGATAATGATCGAGTATAGAAAATTAAGATGCGCAAAATTTAAAACTTAAAATCAACTTTATATGTTACATAAAATAATTATGAAAAAATGTAGATTAGATTCTTACTTTTCTAATATTATACTTTATAAACCTTAAAAGTATTTTACAATTTTGCTTTACGATATAACAATTTTTTCTCTTATTGTCCGGACCAATATGGCCTACTGGTAAGAGCGGGCTCCTTCCTGGCGACAAGTTGCGAGTTCGAACCCTGCCAGGCGGAACTACATCACATTGTCTCTGGACACATCTGGAGTTTTCACATGCGTCCCCAACGCCCCGGGACCAACGGTGCAGGAGATGTCTATGGTATTGTGTGTCCAAAAAAAGACCTGACCTAGGACCTCGGCCAACTAGTCTGGACCCACCTCGATGGGAGCCAGGACACCCGAGTTATCCAAAAAAAATTCTCTTATTTAATTTTTAATTATACAATTACCATTTTAAAATAAACCAATATTTTTCATTTTTATTATTTTATAAGAAGTAAATAAATATTAATGGAAAAGTTTATATCTCTATATTATTATTTGAGGAGTACATACAGGAAACTAACCTTAAATTTGTAAACAATTACATCAAATGCCATTAAAATTTTTTTTTGTCATCGATTACCTCTCCTATTGAAAAATATATATAAAGTTTGAAAAAATTAATTAAGGGTAAAATAGGTTATAGAAAATGTTAAAAAATCTTTATATTCAAAAACCAACTAAATTATATAACCAAAATCTTATTTAGATTTTCCTAATATCTTCTTTTTTTAAGTTCATCAACTAAATATTTTTACTATCTAATATAAGTAATGAACCATAAAATTTTATGCAATTTCTTATTGTTATTCTTATTATTTTCAGAATAAAATAAAATAAAATATATATATTTTTAAAATATATAATTTAAATTATAAATATTAATATATAATTAATTAGTTATAATATAAAAATCTTGAATTTTAGAAAAAAATATGAGAAGCTAATAAAAATGATTTCACTATATACAAGTAATTAATAGTTTATATTTCGCAATATATAAACAAAACAAAAGTTTTTAAATCATAAAATATAATTTTTTTTAAGGCCATATTAAACGTCATCTTATAAAATACATTTCTTAAATGTAATTATTTATAATACTTATTTTTTATTAACTATTATAGTTTTTCTCACTTTGTTGTTATAACTGAAAATTAATTTAAAAGAAAAATATGATTGAGTCTACAATGGGTTAATTGAAACTAATATTGTTGTATAAATAAGATATGATTTAGTTCACCACGGTTTAAACATTTATCCAACACCGAAACCGGAGCAAACTTCACCAACCGGTCTAAGTATTCGCTTCTAATTTTTCCTGCAGAAACACCAAAAATAAAAAAAGGAGAAAGGAGAGGGGTGAGTGACTTTTCAAACAAGCCATTCAGTGAGGACGGACCCGACTCCGCCTCACCGGCTACCCGATTAACCCCACTAGCCTAAGCCTAACCCCACCCCAAAGTAAGCATAGAAGCACCTATCGTGCCATACACGCAACTACCAAACGAGGTGGCTTTTGATACCACCTGTCGTAACCCCGTCCCATACCAAGTTTGCTCCAAATGGTATCGCCAAAATGATTCTTAACTGGTTCAGACTCGTAAGACGCTCAATTTAAAAACGACATTTTTTTCCTAGACAACTAACATACAAGGATCCTGTGGACTTCGATCTCTCACTTTCCCGAGTAACGCGCCTCCCTCGCCCAGATCCCACCCCAGGTGAGTCCGCAACTTCAAGCTCAACTAACATCAATCTTTTTGCTTACGTAGTTCAACTGATGCCGAAACCGTTCAATGATGTCAGTGACCTCACGAGTCTGCCACCGCTCTACTGACGTCGACACGACCAAGTGTGCCTCCAAATTTCGGCGTACGCACTCGAGCGGGGTATGCCTCCAAATTTCGGCGTACGTACCCCTTGATAATCCTCCTTGCGATCAGAGTCTTACCCAATAGCGTCACAGGGAAGAGGCCAACCGACCCGCATTAGAAATCACTACCTACAATAGGCTTCGCGCCTACTATAGGGTCTAACCAGCTAAACACGCAAATCACCGGTTCTACTAGACCTAACTTCCTTTTTCGTGCAATTCTCAAACAATACCAATTATCCTTATCTATCTTAGGACTTAGGTTAACACAGACTCTCTATCATAGGCTCGGCTTAGCGACCCATTTCACTGAATTGCACTTAGGCATATATGTCATTATGACTTACAATACATAATACATTTAATTATTTGTGCCGAGACTTATAGCTCGACACTGGCTGAATAATTAAACCTAGACTAGAGAAATTAACCGACTAACGAATGAGAACGAAGGCGGAAAGTCCTCACCTTGGCCACAACAAAGAGACGACTCTAGAACTGCTGACTGACGATCTCCCTTCTGAGTTTTTGCCACATGATGACTCTCCGTCATCCTTCTTCTCCTTTGCTGATCCTCATTCCGAAAACAACTCGAATCAAACCTTAAACGGGAACCTACCAGAAATGGAAACTTAATATTTATGGAAACATGCCATAAATAGAAGTTATCCAAAAAAGAAATATGCCCGAAAAGGAAAGTTACCAAAAAGGGAAACATGCCCTAAAAGGAAACTTCCTAAAAGTGGAAACTTACCAAATATGGAAACCTGTCATATCTGAAAACTTTCCAAAACAGGAAACCCGAGACCAGGGGCAAAATGGTAATTTTAATTACCGAAGGAAACAACGTTCTCGGAAACGTTTCTGGTCGTTTGCAACTCTCTGGAATCCTCGAACTCGAGCTCTTCCAATTCCTTTTGACGCGGATAGATTCGCTGCACCTACTTCCGGGACGCGGTTCTCCGCTCATATGAACCCGAATCCGGTGTTCTTTTTACCGATGGATTCATATGAGTCCCTACATCGATCCTACAAAGATCAGCTCGAAAAAAAACTTTTAACCCAAACAAAACCGAGATACACTCTGAGCAACGTTTTCTGAAAATCTGACAGAGATGGAGCTATAACTCACAAAATAACCGTTCAATTGAAGATTCGAATGGTCAGATTAAAGCCCTGGACGTCCTCTATGCATAGCAACCAATTATGCTCCGATCAGACGCCGCTTTCTCTCGGAATGTCTCTTCGAACACTGACTGGTCTCGGATTCGGACTGCACATATGACGCTCAGTAAAACGACCATAACTCCTTCAATACTAAACAAAAAAGGGTTCTACAAAGTTGTAAATTTCTGTCTAAGGGTCCTTTACCTTATGTAGAAATTTCGCGTCCATTGGAGATGATTTGATCGGTCTTTTTCTGATTCTCGCACGACATATACAGATTGTTCTTCGCCGGACTGCACTAGTTTTTCCTTCTTTCTTGGTTTCTCTCTTCTCCTCTTGTGTTTGTTGGGAAACTTTTCTCTGGTTTTGGCTATGGATGATGGCTACGGCAACAACAAAAAGGAATGGGAAAAAAAATGGGATTAGTTTTTTAGGGTTAAACACATTAAATAGGAAGGGTTATGGGAAATTCTGGTTTGAAGACAGATGGTTACTGAAGAAAAACCGGAATTAGAAAAACCGGGTATTACAATCTCAACTTGGTATGAAAAGATATTTAACTTAGGCTTGTAAATATGTGTGAACAAGTTGACATATGACTCATTATATCATATTTCTTATTACACTATTCGCAAAATGAATGTTAGGGCTGGACACTTATATCCGTTACTCGTTTTCGATCCATGACTCGTTCCGTACCCAACTCATAAAAAGGATATTCGTGGCTTTCGGGTCGGGTAAAAGGTATCATATTTCTATTACCCGCGGATAAAGGTCAGATATCAGGTATCAATTTATTTTTAACTATTCGTCCTCGTATCCGACCCGTAAATACCCATTTTTAATTATTTGTACACTATATAATTATCTACCATAATAATTATGTATAATGATATATGAAATATTATTTTAGGAGAAATTATAATATTTTGTTATATATATAAGATTTAAAATATGTTTTAAATATATGTAATATTTAAATATAACTTTGTAACTTCGAAGATTTTAATTTTTGTTTTGATATTTTTGTACTTGGTCGAATATTTGTAAGAAAAGTATGATTATATAAGTAACTAAATGTTAAAATAAGAAATAAAGTATAAATATTTAAATTTTAAAAGTTTTTGTTATTTCGTGTACTGTTTTTCTGGATAACAAGTTTGTTGGATAACAAGTCAGATATTTATATTTCTAAAGGGTATCCATTTTTTTCCAGATCGAACATAGATACTAAAATTCTACTATCTGTAAGAGTCGGGTCAGATAGCAGATACTCTAAAAATTAAGAATAAACGATCGGTGCCTAAAAATTAAGAATAAACGATCGGTGCCTATCCCTAATATTGAATGTTGTTTCGACCAAAAAAAATGAATATTGTGTTTTCTTTTTTTATTTTTTCTTCAACTTGACATGATCCATATGCTTTTCTGTAGACAGCAATCAATATCCATGTGACTCGTCACATGCCTTGAAATCATCCTTTCTATAAGAATATATTTGAAATTATAATTCAAATTTATTCTTTCTAAAGAAGACCCTACGGTCTGTGATCCGCCGTGCCGTACTCTGACCCCACAATTTTCTTATATTAACCCTTGTAATAAATTTTATGTTGGATGGACGATCTATTTGTCTATCAC
Source organism: Anastatica hierochuntica (assembly GCA_900406275.1). Taxonomy (NCBI): domain Eukaryota; kingdom Viridiplantae; phylum Streptophyta; class Magnoliopsida; order Brassicales; family Brassicaceae; genus Anastatica; species Anastatica hierochuntica. Next base: position 13,854 of record OVAN01001370.1, read on the forward strand.
AACTATGATATAACATCAAATGCGATATAAACAATACATTCATTTTAAATATTTTTGGAAAGGAAGTTAAAATTCAATATCTAAAAATTTGAAACCTAGTAATTCATAAATGTCGATTTAAATGGTTTATAAGCCTAATCCAAATCTATACCGTCAAACTTGAAACTAAACCGGAGAAATTAAGTCTATTATATGATCCGAGCCTGAATTAAACAATTTTAATAACCTAAACAAAATTGAACTGGTTCCGTACCCTCCATGAGTTCAATTTAGCTCTTCTGGCTAAACAACTATGGCGTCTCATTAGGTTCCCACAATCGCTTTTAGCAAGAACCCTCAAAGGGCGGTACTATAAGTACTCTACTCCGCTGGCTGCACCTGCCTCTGACAGTCATTCTTTTGGGTGGCGTAGCATTCTGGCATCCAAGCCTCTGCTTCTTCATGGCTTGCGCAAAAAGATTTTCTCTGGCCTTAATACCAGAGTATGGGAGGATCCCTGGGTCCCGACGAGGCCTGCTCGACCAGCGAGGGCGAGGGTTCCCGTGGCACATCCGTTGATGGTGGCCAGCGATTTTATTGATCGGATTTCTAAGCAATGGGACCTGCGGAAACTAGAACAGTTTGTGGAGCCAGCTGATATCCCCCTCATTAGGAGTTTACCTATTGCTCAATCATTCCATAAGGATGATTTTTTCTGGCAGTTCACTAAATCTGGGCAATATACGGTTCGATCGGGTTACAAAGTCGCGCGGAGCTTAAATAGGGAGGAAGGGGCCCTTGAGGAACCAAGTCTCAATGCTCTCAAGCATCATGTCTGGAAGGTTGATGCTCCGCACAAGATTCGTCATCTTATGTGGCAAATGCTGTCTGGCTACCTGGCTGTGACTCATAATTTAGTGAGGTGCGGAATAACTTGCGTGGACCTTTGCCCGCGTTGTGGCACAACGGAGGAAACTGCCTTTCACGCTTTCTTTGAGTGCCCCTCTGCGACTCAAATGTGGGCTTTAGTTCCTTCCATGTTAGTGCCAGGGGTTTTTCCAACATCCAGCGTCTATAGCAACATGGTTCATTTATTTTGGCGCGATGATGGTGATAGTCACGACGAACATGAATCCTTTCCGTGGATCTTGTGGTTCATATGGAAGGCACGCAATGAAAAACTTTTTCAAGGGATTACGAGAAAGGCTACAGAGAGCATTAGTCTTGCCATTTCTGAATGGCGCGCCTGGGAGGCAGCTCATGAGAGCGACCTGCCGAATAGCTTGGTGACTCGAGACATATCCATGCAAACCTTATGTTTGCGTAACATCTGCCTAGTGGACGGTTCCTGGAAGGTGTCTAATACCAATAGTGGACTGGGCTGGTCTTTATTTGGATCTAATGGAGAGTGTACCCTTTTAGGGTCTCGTAATCAAGTTCGGCAAATTTCTTCTCTACACTCAGAGCTTGAAGCTTTGATTTGGGCGATGCAGAGCATGACGGCCCACTCGGAGGTTCAGGAGTTTGGCACTGATAGTAGAGATGTTATAAGCATGATTCCGGATCCTGAGGAGTGGTCGAAATTTGCAACAGAGTTACATGAGTTCGTGCGTGAGAAATCAACTTTTCCGCTATTTAAGTTGTCTTTTGTGCCACGGGTGTCGAATTCGAAGGCTGATCTCTTAGCTCGGTTAGCTAGACTTCAACTTGTTGTTTTCTCTTTTGTGGGTTGTTCTATTCTGGTGTGGCTTGCTGCACCACCTCAAGTTTGGGTAATAGAATAGCCTTTTTGTGTCAAAAAAAAAAATGAACTGATTTAGGATCTCGACCCAAACCCCACTTTTGAACCCGATTCTTTTCATCTCCATTTTTGCGATTTCGATCTTATGTTCAAGCATCTTCGACGCCTCTTCCACTTCCGTTAACGACAACCATGCTTCACGGTGTACTCTCTTTGTCGTTCTAGCAAACGCCAATGACGAAAATAATATTTTTTTCTCCAGGCAGATTTTGATCTGTCACCCAACGTTAACATCCCGTTTGAGCTCTTCGATTCCACAATGGCCGTGTATCACCTTCTTCTTCTTCTCTTTCTCTCTGGTGAGCCTTTTACTGTCATATTTTCAATATGCAGTTTGAGCTTTGATTAATGGATTAATCTTTATCTGCTCCAAAATTAGATTGGACATTCCCATTATGCTATCGATTCCCTTTTCAATTCCCCAATCCAAGATTGATTCTGCATCATAATCATCGGAAAAATCAAACTCACCTCCTCGATTTCTTCTATCACTACCATTGTCTATCTTAACCTAAATCATTATTCCTAAAAAATGAAAGTGAGATATGATTAGAGAACAACAATGACTTCTTTTTTGACTCTCTATTTGCTCATTTTCTATTTGTTTCCACAGAAAGTGGTATTGCTTTTCTATGGTTTCCACTTTATTTTCAATAGTTCGTAAATTAGTGATGAATAGCTACGCAAATTTCGCGAAGCAGATTTTGCATATAAAGATTTGTCTTGAGGACAAATAGTTAAGAAGAAGAATAAGAAGAAAATAATGATGATGGTGATAATCGGATGAAGAGATGAAGAATCTGGGTTTGATGGTATATGTGTCATCTTTTAGGTTGGGTTTGCAGAGAATTAGATTTTTTATTGGTTCAAGCGGTATTAAATTGATGAAAACCGAAGTAGATGGGATATGAAGTTTCGAACTACAATATCAATGAGAGATAAGTTTTGAACCTTTTATTTGGGGAAATATAACTTTTTGACTTTCATTTTAGAGACATATAGAACGAAGGCATAATTCGGGCGGCATATGATGCTATATCATAGTTTTCATGCACTACAAGAAAACAACAGATTTGCGAGGAAAAATTGAGAGGAAAAATTGAGAGGAAAATATTTCCTCGCAAATTTGTGACTAATTTGCAAGTAATCTGCTTGGACATAATGTCAAAATATTTCCTCGCAAATCAGCGCCTAAATTTGTGACCAATTTGTGACCAAAATAATGTCTCGCAATTTCCTCGCAAATCAGCGGCCAATTTGCGAGGAAATTATATTCCTCGCAAATCTGCGACGATTTTGCGAGGAAACAGTGAGAGACAAAATTTTCCTCGCAAATCTCAGATTTGCGAGGGAATTGCGAGGATAACTCTTAGTTAGGTAAACACGTTTTCCAGATGAGTAACAACTATTTGCGAGGATATATTTCGTCGCAAATTTCTCGCAAAAGATGGCTATAAATACAACTCTACCCTCTCCCATTCATTCACAACATCTCAAAACAAAAAAAAACTCTAAGGAAAAAGTTAGGCTAAACTGAAAAATAAAAAAATGTCGGGTTAGAAGCATGAAATTTTCGCTTTACGAGGGTGGATGTATAGGCATAGAGATCCAGATACCGGGGAAGTTACGAAAGAGTATCGAGATGGCTTGCGCGGATTCATCTATTAGGCGACGAACAACTCCCTTGCGCAAGAGCACGGTAAAATCTTCTGTCGTTGTATTAAATGTGAGAACAAGAAGTATATCTCAATTGACAACGTGAAGAAACATTGATGGTTCACCCTAAATTACTTTCTATGGGTTCCCCACGGAGAAAGTTGTAATGTTGAAGAAGGCAGTAGCTCTAGTCGTGTGAACCTAAATAGAGGAACTAGTCGTCATCAGCATGAAACAAAAAAATAGGTTTCATGACATGGTAACAAATGCATTTCAGGAAACATCATATGCATATGATGAAAATGCTACATTTGTTGATGTTCCATATTATGAGGAACCGAATGTAGATGCTAAATTTTTTTTGGATATATTAGACGCTGCTAATCAACCTATCTACGATGGATGTAGACAAGGTCAGTATAAATTATCATTGACATCTAGGACGATGACAATTAAGAGTGATTACAACTTACCTGAGAATTTCATGGATGCATGGACTAATTTAATTAAAGAGTATTTGCCTGCGGATAATAATTCGGCTGAGTCTTATTATGCAATTCAGAAATCGGTTCCAGTCTTGGGTTACCATCACAACTGATTAATGTATGCATCGACAACTGCATGATATTTTGGAAAGATGATGAAAAGTTGCAGGAGTGTCGCTTTCGTGGAAAACTGAGATATCAACCTACAACTAGACGTACACGCATATCATTTCAGCGGATGTGGAACTTGCTAATCACCAACAGGCTCAAACGTCAATATCTTTAGAAAAGACATCGGGTGCCATGAGATGGCATGTACAACATACATCTGGGGAGGGAGAGATTACACATCCGTCGGGCATTGACTGAGGATGGGATTGTGAAGATGGAGAGTAATATTCCGGTTATGCTTTGAAACACAGAAAAGATATTTCCCCCTTCATTCTTCGATGTCCTGGAGCATCTCCCGGTTCACTACCCGCACGAAGCATCTCTAGCCGGTCCGGTACATTTCAGATGGATGTACCCCTTTGAGCGATATATGAAATACTTGAAAGGAAAAGCGAAAAACCTAGCTCGAGTCGAGGGCTCGATCATCGTTGGAAGTTTAACTGAGGAAACATCTCACTTTACTCAATATTACTTCCCACCAACATTTCAAACAAAGAAAAACAAACCTTGACGATACGACGATGGCGGCGTGGCGCCTACGTACAATGTTTTGGATGTGTCTGACATCTTCTGCCAAATTGGACGACTGGCAGGGAAGTTGAAGGAGGAATGGTGGGAAGATTTTGCATTTAATCACAATGCACATACTTATATTTTACGAAACTGTGAGTTCGTGCAACCGCTCGAGAGGTACACATGTCATTATTTACATCTGATAATAAAAAAAGTATTTTGTTAATTAAATATACTAAAAAAAAATTAATTATTGCAACTTATTTGATTAAAATAATAATTATGGAGTCTTATCCCAATTTACCGGACAAGGAGTAAGAGAAATACAAAGACAGAGATTTCGCAAAGTGGCTACAATTCTATGTAAATGTATACATCGTTTCAATTTTTATGAAATTGATTTGTAAACACGTTCAACGTTCGTACATGTCACTCTCATTTCAGGTCAACAATGGATATAGCGATGTTCCTTTCCTCATTTGGTTCCACGAACTCGTACAAGGTCCAATTGCACAGATAGTCACTGCACCGATGTACTTCACCCGCGGGTATACATTTAAAACCTATCAACACGGTTCTCGTAGGTCATCTGCAAATTACGACATTTATGTACGGGGGGACTCAGACTTCTACGGCGTGATTAATCAAATTTTACAAGTCAGTTACCCCGAAGTGGTGAATTTGCGATCTGTATTATTCAGATGTGACTGGTATGACACAAATGTCAGCCGAGGAGTTCGAGTGGACAATTTGGGGGTTAAAGAAGTAAATGCAAACAAACTGTATAAAGATTTTGAACCCTTTGTTCTCGCTTAGCAAGCAGAGCAAGTGACATTCGTCACATATCCATGAATAAGAGAACGACGGGAGCAATGGCTTATTGTGATCCATGTGAGTCCAAGGGGTCGTATAATCAGAGCTGAAGACAACATTGTATTACAAGAGGAAGCACATGAGAAGACACAACTATTCCAATCGAATCCACCGAGGATGTCATACACGTTGACCCAGCATCGCGTGATTTTGAGGATGTACATTCAAGCGACAACGAAGACACTATGCTTGAATCAGAGGAGGATAATGATGATGAAGAAGAAGAATCAGAGGAGGATAATGATGAAGAAGAAGATGAATCCGACGATGAAAACGATTTCATTTATGTATATGATCAATTTGACTCTGATGATAATTGATGTTATATATTATGTTTGTATAATTAATAAATGATAATTCGATGTGTTTATAAAAAATTAAATGTTTGTTCATTAATGTGACTAAATGCATGGTCTTTGAAGGTGAAAATGACTTATATGAAGAAGAATTTCAAAAACCAAATTTTCATAAAGCTTATATATGTAACTTGGGCTCTATAAGAAGGAGATTAAATTTAATATTTAACCTAGATTTGTGAGGAAATTGCGAGGATTCCTCGCAAATTCCTCGCAAAATTGCGAGAATTCCTCGCATATCTTTACCCTAAACCCTAAATCATAAAAACTAATAAGAATCATGCTGTTAACTAAAATTTCCTTTCACAAGTAACATAACAAGCATAAATGCATAAAATAAAAATTATGCGTCTTCAAAATTATACGAAAACGAGAGTTTAACTTATACTGTATACAAAACCAACATAATTTCTTTAAACATGTGTTGAAATTATTTGTTATTTGAATTTAAGATCTTCAATTATTACCGTAACAATTACCGACACTATCGCACTTCTAAAAACTATGAAACCGTACACCCTAAACCAGTTATAAATGAATTAATTTTTTTTAAACGTTTGCGAGGAAATTGCTAGGATTCCTCACAAACTCTTCGCAAATTTGGGCGGTTTGTCATAAATTTTGGGCAGTTCCTCGAAAATTTCCTAAAATTTGCAAGGAATTTGCGAGGATACCTCGCAAATTCCTCCCAATTTTGGACACCAAAGAAAAAAAAGCGGGAACCTAAAATTTGCGACGGAATTGTGAGGAAAAAAAATCCTATATATATGTGGCAAACTTCTTCCTTCTCATTCGATCAAAACAATTTATCTCTTTAAAATTCTCTCTAAAAATTAAAACTCTCCCTAAACCTCTCTCTCTCCATATCCAAACCTTTGGGCATTCTAGAATGTAAGTTTTTAAATTAAATGTAATATTAGTTAGTATTTGTTAGGTTTTAGGATATTTATTTTTTAAAAATAGAAATTGATTAGGTTGTTTAGATAGAGTTAAATAATTGATTTTAAAAAGTATGTTGGATATAATTTAAATTTTATTAATCACAATTAGTATTAAAATAAAAAATTTTAAATAGTATTATAATGATGATTTAATTAATAAATTATTCTAAGTAATATTAAAATCAAAAATTTAGTAATAATTCTTCTAAATTAATATTAAATTCACCAAATCAAATAATAAATAATTTTAACTAATATCACACTTAAAATGTTATTATTAAATATTATAAATAAATATTAAACTAAAAAACTATAATAACTACTTCCAATAAATATTAAACCCAATTTTTAAATATATGTAATTATGTAGATGGACCCCTCAGATCGTACGATGCTTATCTACAGCAGTCCGCTATGTCTGCATTGGGCGTTTCCAGCTTCGGATGCGTTCCGGACACGTTCCCGTCGCAGCACGGAGCACCCCCTTTTGCTCTGTCCGCGAGGGTCCCGGTGCCACGCCCGTGGTGGATGATGATGCAAGATCTTCTGTGTAGTCATGCTCGGGCATCTTTGCCCCTCATTCACCCCGAGCGACAGGCGGAGACACTCAGGTTTGACGAAGACGGGAAGGTTGCGTAGAAGATCACGAAGATCTTCATGTGCCACTATTAGGGACCGTAGACGAGCTTCTCAAAGACTCGTCGAACAGTCATCGATGGCTGGTTCGAGGCATTCGTTGTAAGTTTTTGATTTTTTCTCATAGAAAATTTTAATTATTATAAATTATAAATTAAATTTTGTTGCCCCAACAAACGTACAATTGGGACCAGATGTACGACGACGGGTCCGGGAGGAGTTTGAGATAAAACTCGAAGCCCGCCTCCCGGACCATGTCGGGCGATGGAAGAAGAAGTGGAAGACTAATCCGGAGAACTCCAAGCCGGAGTGGATGGACGGGGACATGTGGGCCCAAGTAGTCGCACATTGGCAGGGAGGGACTCACACAATTAGGAGTGAGCAGTGTATCTCGGCTCGAGAGAACCCCGAGACACAAAGGGCTGAGACTACGCACACTGCCGGCTGTGACTCTTTCAGGCCTAAGGCCCGAAAAATTGTAAGTATTTTTTCAAAATATTTTAAATAAATAATTAAATGCTTAAAGTATCATTACTTGTTTAATAATATGACAATTAAACTTTTTATTTGTAAATAAGGTTAAGGGTACACACTCCGACGTTCCTGATCTTTTAGTTGTGTTAGAAGAGACGAAGAAGAAGTCGGACGGCACGTTCATCGACGCGAAGTCCGAGCGGCTCTGCGTCGAGGTGCACCGACAGATCGATGAGGCCGAGATCCAGCTTTCCATGGAGAACCCGGATAGCTCGGTCCAATCTTGCGGTTTTACACAGTTCGAGAAGAACATGATTTTTGCAGAGATTAGTAGTTAATTAGTTTTATTACATTATTTGTTTCATTTAATTTTTTCATATTTATTAATGTTTAATTTCTTGTTTTATATTGTAGGTTGCTCCCCGGTCGAAAGGCCGGTTTTTTAGAGTTGGTTCTCTGCAGTCCGAGGCGTCTTCAACAACCACCGTTGTTCAGCCTTCCCGAGTCAGCCCGAGGGACCTAGAGGACAAGCTTCAGAGGGCTGAGGAGGAGCTTGTGGTGGCTCGCGAGGAGGTTTCCGCGGCTCACGAGGAGGTTAGCGCAGTTCGGTCAGAGATGGCCGGATACCAGGAACAGACTGGATCTCATGCGCTTCTCTTCGACTGGATGGAGAAGAATGACCCAAATTTGTCCAGTACGCTCGGATGTTGTTGGACGGGCCTGCTCAGCAACGATAGCAGTAGCAGCAGAACCAGCAGCCGGACAACATTTAGATTTTAGATTTTCTAATATTTTATATTTGTAAATATTTAAAAACTTATTGTTTTAATTTATATTATTAATCTTAATTATAATTTTTTTATATTATTAATTTAAATTTAAATTTTAATTACATTTTTAATATTTTTTATTATATTTTATTTTTATTATTTTTTCGATTATATTAAATTATAAAAAATGACTTTTACGAGAGAATTGCGAGGGTTCTCTCGCAAATCCCTCGCAAAATATTTGCGAGTATATTGCGAGGATCCGTCGCAAATCCTCGCAATATACTCGCAAATACTTTGCGAGGAATTTGCGACGAATCTTCGCAAATTCTCGCAATTTACTCGCAAAATTATTTGCGAGTGATTTGCGACGAATCCTCGCAATTTTCTACGCAAAACTTTGGCGATGAAATTGCGAGGATTTGCGAGGGTTCTTCGCAATTTCATCGCAAAAGTTTATGATTCTACATGTGATCGTAAATTCCTCGAAAATTTGCAAGGAATCAACAATTATCTATTTTCCTCGCAAATTTGCGAGGAAACCCGGTTTGCGACTAACGATTAGCGACAGGTTTAGTTTCCCCGCAATTTTCTCGCAGACGGTGATTTGCGATGAAATTGCTAGGAGATCTTCACTCGCAATTGGCCTGTTTTTTTGTAGTGATGGGGAAATAAATCATTTACCCTTTTGTGTCACACGATTGTTTATAGATCTAAGTAAAAAATTTAACAAGCAAATAATTGGTGTTCAGTAGCTAAATATGTTTTCCTTATTACACAGATCTACTAGACGAATATGGTTATATGTAAATTATGAAACTCTAAAGATATATGTATTATATGCGAGGGATATATAAAATGTATATGAACTTATATAAGTCTCCAATATGTACATATATAATAAAGATTCATTGTGTCAATTTTTTTTTGTAGTTATTTACATCATACATATATATTATCTAATACATACCTCGTTGCAGTTAAAAGGGCAGCATGACAAACATTGAGACTATTTCGAAAAGAGATAAACAGCAGAGACGTTATCACAATAGGCTATGGTTGGTTTTTATAACGGAATATGCATTTCATGTCGCAATGTACGGAGCCGAATAGTCTCAAACACCGCATTTGCCACACTGTGCGTAATATTCAACATCAACATTTGATCTTGATATTTTTGGTTGTCATTTTAAAGAACAAGAAACGAGGCCGTCACCAAAATAAGGACTCTAACTAGATGTTGATCGTCATGTAGTTGGGAAACAACTTAGTCTGTGTCAAAGTATACGATTAAACATGTGGTCAATATGCAGAACAACCGAAGGCCATGTGTGATGGTTCCCTTATCGTATCATAGAATTTGCTTAAGAGCAAGTAGATGGGACTCGCGTGGATTATGCATGGCCAGACATATCAGCTGCACCGCGAATGAAATGTCGGAATTTGTAAATGTCAAATATTACAATGCTCCAAATAGACTGCAATACAATGTAGGATCTAAAACTGAAGGTCGGTCATTAGCTGCTAATTTAGTTTTTTTTTCCACAGGTGTGAGATATGGGTTACATGCAGTCATTCCTGCTCAATTCAAAATATCAGATGTGTAGTTTTACTAGTGCCAGAAGAACAAGAAAGTGGCCTTTATCATCACAGCCGACTGAAATCCCAAAGAAGTGATGAAAGTGGCCAAGGTCCGTCATTTTGAACTTCATACTCAATTTTTTAATGATACGTTGAAGCAAAGTTGCATTGGATCTCGTAAGTACGTTGCCAACAATGTATAAAGGAAATAGATAATCTCAGTCCCAATACACAATATGAAAAGAGATGCATCCTATTCACTATGTTTTAACCTAATTAGTTTGGTATATGTTGCAAAACGATTATGTCATACATGCAGGGCTTTTTTTAGATCATAAAGAAAATGCTTAAGGAGGCACACATGATCATTCTTAGTAGGATCCACGAATCTTAGTGGTTGGTGCATATACAAGATCTCCTCAAGGTCGTCATAATGTTTGCGGCATGATATCTTGAAACAAGAGCGTGCGTACTAAGTTGTTGATGGTGCAAAGCATTCATTCGGCAAAACCATTCTGTTGAGACATGTAACGACACAAGAACTGAGATAATATGTCTTGTGAAGCCAAGTACTTTTTGAATATCTTTTTTTCATACTCTCCACTGTTATCACATTGTAAAACCTTCATTTTTCACTTGAATTAAGTATACTCATATCTAGAAAATTGTGTATACTTTGCAAAAGTGTCACTTTTCGATGACGTGGATACACCCAAACAAAATGAGAGAATCAGTCAACAAATATCATATAATATTTAAAATTACTAGCACTTAAATATGAATTTATTAATGAACAGTTTTAGAAGGTTCCAAAATAATAGTAAAAGAGGAGAAAAATGGTAGTCGAGTTTGTTTACCAAGTTGGCATGTTTGACACAATTTTATCAACTCAACCTTATTGCAAGAAATGAACTTGATTGGTGGTCAAGACTTTGATGTCAAAGAATTCTATTAAAATGAGATTATTTTTAGATGGAGGGAGATGAAGTGATGGAATAGAGTGGCTCAGAATGTTACATCAGAGGTTTCTTTATTATAAGATCAGATGGATCGAATTCCATAGAACAAAAATGTCATTGACAAATTTTTGAATAGAGATGGTTTTTTAATCATACAAATATAGATAAGAACATTATGAAGGTGAAAAAGGCGTGAAAGAGAAGAAAAAACTTTATGATCAGAAGCTGACATAAGAGCATATAAGTCGTTTTCTACAGTGACAAAAGGTATAATATTCGAATTTACACGGAACGAAGAATATGTAAATTCGAGGTAATGTGGTTGGTTGCTCTTGTATCCATTTACCACGTGACATTAAGTCTAAAAGAGCCATTGTGTTGAATGTGTGAGTAATTTTTGTAAGCAGTAAATTATTCGGTTGTGTGAGTTGTTGTAAAAGTGTCGATTGAGCAAGGTGAGCTTCAAGAGAAACCCATGGAAGATACGACAAGGCTGAGTAATCCAAGCTGAGAGATAGAATTGTTGTGGGCCACGCATGACCGATTGTGGCCTGCTTAGTATGAGAAACGAAAATCTTGTTGAATTATGTCAGTGCACATAGTTGTGGGGTGAGAGGCCAATTATAGGAATATAACACCGTCAATGAGTTGTTATAATGTCACACGCCTCAGTTTTTCCTACTACAACCGTGAACTCCATTGTCGTGAAAACCATATGTAATGTTACTGTCGTAGTCGCCATTTTTATTTTTTGGGAAAACACCGTAATTGTTTTGAAACATTGTTTTGTTGTCATTGAGAATCAGATGTCATGTAGAGAGTTGCTAGAGTTGAATCGATGTTATGGCATGACTATTAGTTTATTAAGTTGATCTTATTTCATAGAAGCATTGGTCAAACTTCAATAAATCATGGGACAAGCGTTTTATGTTTGACAATATTGATGCTACTCTCAAAATTTTCAAAATAAACTATTAAAAAGATGTATGTCGGAGACTCAAGGTTTGCAAAAATATCAAACAGTGGTTTGAGTTTCTTGCAATAATCTAAAGATCACCAAATCATGGTTGTTTGAAGCTTGCTTTCATTTTGAAAGACACATGTGCCTTTGTTATCATGGAATAGGTTATCAATCATCTACTGTAACTCACGAGTAGAGCACTTTATTTTTAAAACGTTATCGAGATCGATTCTGATATGGTTATATAGATCCACAACTTTACCAGTTCATCATGTTCTTTCCACTCTTTTGCAGTCCCAAGGTTGGAAAAAAATATTCCATCGAGATGGCCGAGAGAACACCAAAGCTTATGTGGTGTATTTTGAAGAGCTCTTGCCATATTTGATAGTTAAGCTTCGATATGTCGAAGGTGATTGGGATATATGCTCTGATTTAGGAGATGCAATAATGCTTATCACTAGATGATGGAGATGCGTTGGTATTCGTGAAACGAGAGAAAGAAAGAGTTGAGTTGAAGAAATAAAAAAATGAGACGAGTTGGTTTAGATGAAGAGGAAGATAGCAGAGGTAGGATTGATTTCTTAGTTTGGTGGCTAGATTTAGCATTTGTTTCCATGTAAATTTATGAAACTTTATAGAGATCTTTGTATTATATATGAAGTATATATATAATGTACATGGACTTGGGTATGTGCATAATAAAGATTCATATTTATCTATATCATAAGTTTATTTTATGAAAAACATAGATGTCTCAATTTATTTGTACGAAGTTTTGAGCTATATGTCTTTCGCGTTATATAAATCACTAAATGCATATGATGCAACTTAAGGGTTCAAATCGAACGAAAATTATACTAAACAAACTTATTAAAGAAAACACCTTTTTATATGTATAAATCATAACTCATTAACAAACAATTGGTTTATTAAAAACCAATCATGTATTGGGACATAATATAGTTGGTGATTTTATGATTGCGTTTCTCTGTCGACTAATCCAACAAAATGTTGTTGAAAATGGATTTCAATCTAGTAAAGATATTAAAAAGTGAACAAGTGAATGGAAAATGTTATTTAATTGTGAAGAAACTTTAGACAATTTGGATGAAGATCTTAGTTTACAACCGAAACTAAAAATAAAGAGATCATAATATGGAAAAGTTAATAATCGAACAGACTTATGGCCTTGTAAATAATCAAAGGTATTTATTCTTTTTCTCCCTCTTTATTTTCATAGGAAAATTCCAGGATCATTTGCATGTGGAAGTTATGAGAGGAGAAGATTTTCATTCTTGGATTTTATGTGGTTTCTTATATTATCTCGTATGCTCCATGCTTCGCAAGTAGTCATTTTGTCTCATGGTTTTAATCTTCATGTGCAGACTAGAACATTCATCTCCTGCATAGCTGTCGAGGTGTACCTTGTGTCAGTGCTTGGCACCTCACCCGAGTTATTGGAAGTTGTTGTCATCGATCCAGGTGGTCTTCGAAATTCTTTTTGCACCCGACCTTATAATAGGTTGGATTGGCAGATAGATCGTAGACCATCATACCTATGATGTGTCAGTCCGATGATATCATAGATTCGTTTGTCTCGACATTCTTCGCGCCGGTCTCACGTCATGTCAGCGTGACTTCAAGGTCACATGATTAGATCCATACTTCCACGTCATTGTGAGGTCCTTTCCAAGCCGTGTTTGAATTATATTGTACTTTTCAGTGATTCTTAATAGGCCTTTGCGTCGTCGATTCTATATGTTAGGAGGTTGAAAACCTACCTCCAACGAATGTGCACAATATTTTAATCTACCATTACATTTTGATCTGGACTTTCAAAGCGAAATATTCATTTTTTGTAGAATCTAATACAAAATTATTTAAAGATGATATCAGTTTTTATTATAAATAAAATATAGTAAAGAACAAATACTTTCATAACTGAAATGTATTAATGATATAGATTGTCGATTTCAAAATGAAAATTAGTTTCTCTTACCATATACTTATGTCAGAGGCTACACAATAATACGATTATAAAATTAATTCACTGATATTATCATGGTTGAATTTCTTATTGTAGAACTCGTATAAAGAATTTTATAAACACATAATGATTTCCTATATTAAAAGTTCTCATATTTTTAATTTCCTTACATTTATATTTTATTTTTTTTATGAATCATATGCAATGTTTTTAATACGAGACCGGTTTGAGGGCGGTCCGGGTTCTACCTAAAACCAGAAACATAGTCGGGTTGGGTCAACAATAAACTAAAGAAAATTAGACCGGTTAAAAGATCAGATTAAATTGGTAAAGAACCGAAAACCATGAACCGCTGAAATAGATTCGAATCAGGTTCGAATCGGATTCAATTCTTAACATGAAAATTTAATTTAATTTATTAATTATTATAGTTTTTTAGGAAAAATACATTTTAAAAAACATTATGATTTTAAGTGTTTTTGTTTAATATTAAGATAATATATTTATTTCAATTATAATATTACCAGATAAAGTCCGTGTAAGTTTAAAAGAAAAAAAATTTAAGATGCGATTAAGACGATTTTCGTGGTGACTAATCATTGCTTTCATCTCTTTCAGTTTTCTCTCTGATGAGAGCGGTTCTTGCCGGTTTCCAGCGGTTTTCTCAGGGCTCGTCGATGGCGTAACTGCTCTTTTCTGGGAGACGGTTGTATTTGGTCATCTATTTATACCCGAGATTGTATTCGATGTTTCCCCTTTCCAAAACCTTGAAAATCCTCCGGAAAATTTGATCAAAAATGTTTGATAATCTGCGGAAACAGATGCAGAATGTATCTTCCGATGTACTTGTGTAAAGAGGCGGCGACGACAAACAAATTCAGCCAAATGGTGAGGCTTGTGAACCCTCAGAAGCAGAACATCCGAGCCATGATGGTGGCGTTGCCAAGGGTGTGGGGGAGGTTGTGACAGAGTGGTTGGACGTATTGTGGAGAACATGAAACTCCAATTTCTATTCCTGACTAATGAATCGATGATGACGGTTCTGCATAGGGGGCCTTGGGCGTTCAATGATTGGATGCTCCTTATGGAGAGGTGAAAATTGACACTAACTGATGGAGATCTCGATTACATACCATTTTGGGTGCAGATTCGTGGCATTCCACTACAATTCCAAACTCAGGCTATGGTGATGCATAGAGGCAGCGGGATTGGGCACTTCATGGAGACAGACTTTGGTGATGAAGCAATACAACATGTGAACTATGCCAGAGTCAACCTCATGTGCAACATCAATGAATCTCTTATTTCCAACGAATCTTCTAGTTTTGAGAGGAGACGACTATTCTTAAATTTCACTATGAAAAGCTTCGTAACTTCTGTTCTATTTGTGGTTTTATTACTCATGATGTTGCATATTGCCCTTCAAGCAACAATGATGCAGCAAATCCTGGTGACGATGATAGTGATGATGGAGGAGATGGTCCTCCTGGATACCCTTTGCCTGAACCTACTCATGACACCATTGGACCTCCGCCTGCGGTGATAGACAACATGAAAAAGGAGGATGAACAACAAGCATTGAAGAGGTAGAGAACTGAGGAGCAGAAAGCGGAGGAGATCCCGATGATGTACTATGATATGCGCCAGACCTATGATATTTATGAGAGTGAGGTGTGCACCAATAAGAGGAATAGAAGGTAGTCTGGAGCAATGGAGTGGAGATAATGGATTATGAAAGCAATTGATGGAGCAAGTTCCTCTCATACCCATGATGCAAAACAACCGAAGACAAACTACCAGAATGACTGAGATGGCAGGGCGGGCTAGAATCCGCCAGGGTCGGGATGAATACAACTTTCTGGAACTGTCGGGGCTTGAAAGGGTCCTTGGCAGTTCAACGCCTTAAGAGAATACAGAAAAAATATTCTCTGGACATACTCTTTCTGATGGAAACAAAGAACAAGGATGATGTTGTAAGGGATGTTACTGCTCAATTAAGTTATGATTATTTTAATTGATAGCTCAGGTTTTCACCCAAGAAATCACTGCAAGCGCACAGTTAAGCATGTTGTAGTGGTTCGGGATTGAATCCACAGAGACCAATGATCACACGAAAAGCTACAGATTAAAAACGGGTTAAAGTGAAAAAGAATAGATTGTTGGTGATGCTAAAATCAAAAAGAAAGCAAACGAAAGCAGAAAATCGAGTTGTAAATCAATCAGGAAAACATTGGGCACAGGTTTTTCTAAGAGAATTAAAGTCATCATCATAGTCATATTAATTAACAGGGAAATAGAATTAAGAATTATCTAGAACTCAAATCACTAATTTAGAATCAACCTACTTTCATACCGCTAATTCCCTATGTTATAGAATCCTTGAGACTAACTTCCGTTGAATTTCAGATTCTTAACATGCATTAGATTCAGGTTTGATAAGTTCACAAAGCGCAATAACATCAACTTCTGTTGGCTAAGGACACTTTGCTCGTTTAACACAGATCAGACATTCAAGAAATCACTTTCGGCGTATTAAAAATCCTAAGATCAGAAACTAGGTCGCGAATCCAATTTCAGCATTAAACATAGTGATAAACAAAGGTCCAATAGATAATTTCCCAATCTAAAAACCTAAAAATGACAAATCATGAAAACCCCTAATGAGAGACCCTAAACCCAACAATAGAACTACTCACGCATATTCAAAGAACAATCACAAGACAAATTAATGAGAAACATCATAAAATTGAATAGAATATGAAAAGAGGGTTCAAAAATCTTCTCCAATTCAAAGTACGGATTAGAGATCTTCTCCCTTAGATTACAAAGCTCTCAAAGGAGGCTTAAAGTCTCAAAAACAACATAATAAAACCTAAAAACGAGTATGTGTGTTTTTATATGTAATATGGGTCTTCAATCTTTGATTTTGGTTCAAAATAAATGGTTTTGGTCGCGTCGAGACAGGGATCGATCGGTCCTTGTCTCAAGATCGATCGATTTATGTCCTTCTGCCAGGATGCTCATTTCTGCGCATTCGTCTCCTCGTTGCCAGTATGACAGGTGTTCAGTAAAATGACCATAACTTTTGATCGCACCGTTGAATTTCCTTCAAATCAACTTCAAATTCAAGCTAACTCTTGTGGCTATCTGTTGTCAAAATTTCAGTTTGATCCAACGGTGTAAGGTTATTAAATAAAGGCCAAACGTCTGATACTTCAACATGATTCTGCATTCCAAATATCCGTTTTTGGCCCAAATTGTTATGTTTCTCTCCAAAGCAACTTAAAACCTGTAAAAACACTAAATAATACCAAAAGAATCCAAAAAGAACCAAATACATATCAAAACACCATTTTTCTCGAATAAAATATTAGTAAAAACCCATAAAATACAAATACATCATTAAGTGTGTAACGCCTCGCGGTATTGGTGGTGGCCTATCTCTAATATGGAATAATTATGTCTCTATTTTCTTCTTGTATGTTGATGCAAACTTGATTGATTGTTAGATATCGAATAAAGATGGTTGCTTCTATTTGTCCTGTGTTTATGGTTTTCCACAACGTAAATTAAGAAACCTTCTCTGGGAAAGAATTGAGCATATATCAGTGGATTGAAAGGGACCTTGGCTTCTATGTGGAGAATTTAATGAAGTATTACATCTTAATGAAAAATAGGGAGGCAGAGAGAGCAAGAACCTTGGAGCTTGGTAGATTTTCAAAATATGGTTACCAATTGTGGCATCTCTGACTTACCTTTTAAAGGAACAATATGACTTGGGTTGGTAAGCGACGAACATATGTGATACAAAGTTGGCTGAACAGAGTAATGGCGAATAGATATTTCGAGCATCATATCCTGCTTCGGAAGTAGAGTATCTGGAACTTATTGAATCGGAGCATCGGCCTGCAATAATAAAGATTCAACGTCACACTAATCAAGGAAAAAGGTGCTTCAAGTTCGATAGCCAATGCTGTCATGTTGAGAGCTATAAGGAAGTAGTGGATTACGGCTGGAATAATGGTTTCAAAGCACATGGGGATCTCATCTCTCGGATCATACAATGTTGTCGATCAATAACAGAGTGGCGCAAAGCTAACATCACTAATGCGGATAAGAGAATCAATGCTTTAACAGCTCTAATAACCAAACCCCTTAGAGAAGCTTCGTTATATCCTCATGAGCCACCATAAAATGCAAACAACGATAATACTCTGACTACTACCTTTCTGGATCATGTGGCGCCTATGGAAAGCAAGAAACAGTTTATGTTTCAACTTAGAGGACATTCCAAAGGAAGTTAGTGTCCAACGAGCTTTTGACAACACACAAGAATGGATCGACGTGAGATCAAGGTTGGAGTCAGGTACCAGAGAAGCACAAGGCCAAGAAAGAGCTATGAATAGTGACTATCAATGGATCACGCCACCAAAGAAACGGGTGAAGTGTAACTACGACGTCTCACACTATGTGGGTCATCGAAACTCGGGAATTGGGTGGCTAATACGCAATGAACATGACAAGGTTTTGAATTGTGGAATTGGTCAATTCCAAGGACGTTATACAATTGTAGAGGTAGAATGTTCGACACTTATTTTGGCAATACAATGTTCATGGTCGTTTGGATATAAACGAGTTGAATTTGAAGGAGATAATCAAACTTTATGACATGCTCTCAATGGTAGCGAAACCAATCATCGACTTCGCCATATGTTGGATGAGATTCGAGAGTGGACATATTGCTTTGAGGAAGTGAAATTTATGTTCCGTCACCGAAAAGCAAATCAATGTGTCGATTCTTGATTATTTAGCTAGGAAAACTTTACAAACTGAACAAATATGGGCTATTTACCATGATTGTCCTGATTTTCTTCAAACGTTTGTAACCAATGATTATCAACAAAGATTTGTTTCAGAGTAAAAAAAATGTTTGTGTGATACACGAGAAATTAAATATAAAAATATCATTAAAAATTTAGGTTCTAAAGATGAAATCAACGTAACTATAACCCGTAAATTTAAAATGTAGATTAAAACCACTGTTAGTTATTGAAAAATATGAACAACAACCAAAATCATCCAAATTAATCAAATTTTTTTACTATCATGTGAAACAATATTCATAATTAAATATTATAATTTTATCATGTTTGCATATATAACAATTAATATTGAATATTTTAATAGAAATAAAATATTTAATATTAAACTTTCAATGTTTAATGGAAATAGAAAATTTAGTTATATATGTAAAATAAAAAATTTGCGTACACAAAATCGAAAATTTTAAATACTTGACACATGTCAATAATTCGACCGATTAGTGGCACGTGTAGAAATCTTGTGAGTTATAATTTGATGATGTGTCAAGTTCATGTCGAACGCGTTCCGTTTTATATAATAAAATTTATAAAAATATCATTAAACTTGGTTGAACTGGTCAGACAATATCGACCCTCGACCCTCGACCCAAAAATTACTCAGTTCGGTTGCTGGTTCAGTTTTAAAAACATTGAATATTATACATCATTAATCATTTCAAAACTCTCATTTTTTTAATTGTTAATAAATGAACTTAATCTTAAATATTGTAGTTTAGAAGTTTTTAAAAACCGGAAAACATTATTCACTAATTATCTTAATTAATGAGATGAATTAAAGGATTAAATAATCAAATTGTTAGGCAACATATTAGGATGCATACTTAATTTTAATATAAATGTCTAAAATTAGTAATATCACACGATAGATGAAATTGTTGTGCTTCTTCTATAATAATATTGACTAGCGTTTGACCCACTTGACAACACGAACTTTTTTTAAAAAAATTTATGTATTATTGATCGTGTTTAGATTTTTGAGTGTTGAATTCCGAATTTTCGGTTTTTTTGAGTTTCGGATCGGATCAAATTTTTGGTTATGAGTTATATCGAATTCTTGGTTCGGGTTAACCGATACTCGAAAATACCGTGAAACAATACCCGTTTAAGTATTTTTAAAAAGACATCAGATGACTAAATTGAATTGTTTATAGTTTATATAAATTTTTTTTATAAGTTTTATAATTTTATCATTTTATTATTTTTTTGTATTTTTTTAATAAATTTATTTAGGAAATATTAATATTATAATATAATTATTTTAAAAAATGATGATTAAATTAGAAAACAAACTATAATTAAATTTGGAAAATGATGATTTTAAATTGTGTTGGTTCACAATTTTGATAACGATTATGTGAAAAGAGTATTAGAATATTCTAATATATTTGTTGGAATATATGAAAGAGTAGTTAGATTCAGATTTATTTGTTTTAATTTATAAGATACATTAGATATATTTGATAAAATTTAATAAAATTTTTAAGACATGTTAAATTTAAAAAATCACACATGAAAAAGTCGTGTACTTCTGTTTAAATAAAATAGACTAGATTTTGCTCCGCGTTTTCAAAGCGCGAGATTAATTCTTTTGGTATATTGTAGTACAAAAAAAAGTTAAAGATGGTATTAGTTTTAATTATAAATAAACTATAATAAAAAATATATAGTTTTATTATTGAAACGTATTAATGACATGAATTTTTGAATCGATTTTAAAATGAAAATTAGGTGCTGGTACGTGCGGACGCATGAGCATGGAGAATTTTCTACTCATTTCTCCAAAATAAATACATTTGAGATCGTGTTACTACGTGTATCATTCGCTTGCTTTTTTAGACATAGTAAAAGAACTATGGGATCTATATTGTTTGATATTTTTTTTATAGGTAAACCAAGTCCAAATTATAACTTACACATTATCATAACTTAAAAAACAACCAAAAGGGGAAAATCCAAACTTAGTTATGGTTTATCAATTGTAACTATTGATCAACCTGAGTGAAGACATCACAAGCTGTCTCCGTGTAATGCTCTCAATGCACATAGCTACCCCGTATAAAAACCATTTTTATACGGCTAGTCTAATACTGACATTTATGTAAAAGGAAACAAAACTTAACTATCGTTTCTAAAATTGATCAAATACAGAGAAGTACCTAGTATATAGCTAAAAGGAAAAAAAAAAACATTGATCATTTTTAGAAGAAATGCTTTTATCCACTATACCCCTTGTCTTCTTTTTATCTCTAGGAATTCTTAGACGTCGATTCTTGAAGTCCAGGCAAGATGTCTACGTGGCATGTCCAATTCAAAAGAAATGTGAGCATGAGAGTAAACAAGCTCTCCTCTCCTCTTGGCTTTGATTATATCCATCTGTTTGCTTTTATCGTTTTGATCGTCACGACCACGTTCCAAACAAACACCATCTATGTTAACACCGAACATAATTGGGTTTTGTGTAATGTAATCCCGCAACACGAATGGCCATCTTGGGTTGTTGAAAATAAAGAAAAATTAAGATACCATCGATCGATAGAATATACAATTTTCTATACTTGTAACTATAAAAAATTTAAATCCAAATTTTTCTATATGATCTTTGTGTCTCTTACCCATCAGAACCGTTCTTCGTCTTCATCTTTTTGTTATGATCTCAATACGAACGGCCATGAACTACAACCGTTGCATCTGAATTGCATCTGATGAGAGATAAATGCATTTATTAGAACTCTACAACGTAATGAAAAGGTAGACCGTGACTCCCAAACTAATTTCCATACACAGCCATTAACACGATAAACACTAAGTAATTTTTCTAGGAAGGTTAATATTACGCAATATACTTTTTCATTATCATCCTTTGTAAACAATTAAAAAGAAAACTTTTGAAACCAAAATTTATGGACAATATTCTCCAAATACGATGAAGACGTATATAAGAAAATATGAAACCGAAAAAAATTATTAAACCTTAATCTACCCGGTATATTCAGAGGAAAACTATGTCGAGAGTTCATAGTTGATCTAAGAGGTCTAGCAACCCACACCAAACACAAAGGATCTCACACATACTCGAGGGGAACATAAAAACGCCAATTGTGCGAGAGAGAGAACACATATTGTACATCTACCATTAACAAACAGAAACAATTTTAAAAAAACTCGTCACCAAACAAACGATATATGGTATGTCGGACACAAAAAAATCACTTACCAATCATGGCTAAGCTATAGAATTTAAGCGAAAGATGCGATCCGTGAAACAAAAAATATATATAGGAAAACAATATATTAGAGTTTAGTGTCACCGAACATGAATCGAACTGGTATATTTCGGATATCTAATAATAACCAAATTACAACTATATACTTAAATATATAAGTTACTGTTAAATTTAATATCCAAGAATAATAATGTTTTTGATAAATGAAAATATTAGAAAACTATTTAATTCTGATGATAAGAAATTTATTATACCTCACATTTATTGTGTTTTTAAATAGCACCTGTAATATTTTTTATTTATTAAATAAATTATTTATTTTCATTTAAAAATATATTGATACCACTTATTTTTTTTACAAAATATATATGTGTAATATATATTTTGCATTGTATGTCATTTTACCATTTAAATATTTATTCGGTCCAACATAATACTTTTGTTCTATAAATATATTTGTTTTACATTATTTATTTTTAAATCTTTTACTTTTCGTTTACGGATCAACACATTTATTTCGCACGGCAAATGATCTTTCACCATTCAAAAATTATTCGCACCGCTTTTTTTCACTAAGCACACTTGTCCTCCATTCCGCACATACCGCAGTTGAACAAAAGCCGCTTTTTCCGCACTCTCAAAACCGTTGTCACCATTTGGAGCAACTATAAAAAAAGTTATTATAGATTATACTACTCTAGATAATACAAAAAAGCCCTTTAAAAATCATATATACTGTACAAGTCGTTATTTGATGAAGTAAATATATTATTTATCATATGTGTTTCAATTTAACAATCATAGGCTATGTGGTGCACGAAGCTAATATGAGGGCTCACGATCCCGTGTACGAATGTATAGGAACAATTTCTTCATTACATATGCTATTCGAGACACTCCAAACTCAGCTCATTTTTGCTCATGCCGAGTTGATACATGTAAGGACGCTCCACTGTATTGACACTAACCTTCGTCATTTATGGAGAATGGCATCACTTTTTCGGCGAACAAAGCCTTATCCAGTGGCTTCTATGTATGAGGATGGTGTCGGTGAGTCCTTTTGATCGTGCTAGCTTTAGCTTTATCTATCTTTTCAATACTCAAAATGAAATCGATGATAAGATCATGTATATAATAGTTCATATTATGCGAAAACTGAAAGGTAATTTATCAAAAAATTCATTGATAAGTAAAAAATATATTTTTAAAATTTGGAGTAGCAAATAGCACCAAAAAAATTTAGATTATCTTTTTCTAATTAATTATGTAAATATGTCGTATATACTTTACTAAATTCCATGCTATTATATTAAAAAATATATTTCAGTGATCGTATCTATAGTAGTAAAAGAATAAATTTGTATACACCATATATTATTTTCAATTTATATAAAGATTGTTTCAGTGCCAATTTCTAGTAGGATTTATTTAGAAAGCAACATCAAAGATAGAGAAATATTTCATTTTTCTATTTTCTTGTTTGTAATCAAAATTTCAAAACTATAAATATATATAGAGATAGATTCTTGTGCTAATAATTTAATTATATAGAGATAACATTGATACGAAGAAAAAACACCAAACACGTTATGACGTTGTCTACCTTAGTGTTTTATCTTCTTGTTCTCTCTTTTTCGTCGGCTGTTTTCTCTGACGACATATCTTTCCAGAAACGCAATATTATTTTCCTAGAAAGAGGTCATGCCCTGAATATTTCGCCTTTCCGATGAAAGATTCTACACAAGAGTCTCATGCGAGAAAATCCTAAAGCATACTCCCGAGAATGACTTTCGCCCAAATAACCAAGCTTCGTAAGTTTATGTCTCACAATCACATATTGTGAAACCGTTTTGTATTTATATCAAACCGGATATGGTCTCTTTAATATTCATATTAATGTGTTTTACGTTTTTGAACTGTTATGTTAGGTTGAAATTTTTATTTGGTTTGATTACTTTAGGACATCATCATCGTCCAACTGAGTCATAGGAACCACTTTGGCTAAAAAGTCTGGACGACCGGGGATAGCCTTTAACACAAAAAGGTGACCTTTATGTCGTTGATGCTCCATTGGATCTTCACATTATCTCTCCCGCCGGTGGTTTGGCCATAACGATCGTCGACAGTGTTGACGGAAAGCCATTCAAGGCCATTCAAGTTTCTTGATGGTCTTGACGTTGACCCCACCGGTGTAGTCTACTTCACTTCCTTCAAGTTTCTTGATGGTCTTGACGTTTAGCCCAAGGTAAGACCACATTCGATCTTAAGCATTTCATCGTCATCTAGTTGCTTAATATGGAAGCAACGATCCCTACTCCTTCCTCGTATTCGTCTTCATCTACTTCTTCGTCATCATCAGAAAGTGAACCAGTTTGGTTAGTCAGAGCTTCTAGACATCGAAATCAACATCTTAAGTTTTCTCCAACATTTTGTTGTAAAACTTTCACGGATCTTGTTAAAGAAGGTTTCACAAAGTTTACCGATGCAACACGAAATGATAGAGTATTGAGCAAAGTCGTTCACTTGATGATTTTCAAAGATTGATTGATCATAACTTACCATTTAGCACCCGCCTCGTTGTCTCCAAGAACAATAACATTCCTAGCATTCAATGGAATAATCTCATGAAATCTAATGAGAAAAAGATAAAATTGATAACCCCACAAGACATAGATCGATGAAAATACTAAAAGAGATCCAGAAAACTGTGTACCCTAAAATGTATGTATATACGGAATTCGTTGTGGACGTGAAGCCCATCGTCGAGATCAAGACCAGAGAATGGATATTTTTCCCACGTTCCAAGTGGTCACAAAACTCTTTGTTTAGTCACAGAACCAAAAACATTTGAAAATGAAAACAGAGCATCTCTATTTCAAAGGTTAACTTGAAGAATCAAAAAAAAGTTCAACACATCAAGTTGTTGTATCTTTAGAAAAGACCTTAAGAGTTCTTTATAACAGAAGCTACTAGAAATATGACATCAAACTTAATTCCAAAAGCTTAAAGTGTAAATCTAAGTTTTTCCACAACGAATACGTAACAAAAACTTATACGTAACAGAGGACAAAACTTATACGTAACAATATAAACAAAAAAAGTTGACTCATACAGTTGACAAAAAAGTTTTTCATGTTTAATAATAATTAGTTTTACAAAAGACTCTTTGATTCAACTTACATTTGCTACCAAGAAAAAATCATCAATCTTCTTGCTAGCTAATATACTCCATCATAACAATGGAGAGTATGAGGTAAGCTACTTAGCCTCAATTGTAGATAAAGAGGGAAAGGAAGAAGCCAATTCGAAGTTCTTCATAGCCTTACTTTATATCAATGATTTTTGGTTCCTCGATCATGTGATGTAGAGAAAGAAAAATATGACGAGAAGGATCATATGATATACAAATTGCTGGAATAAATAACTCCTACGACAAACTACCAAACAGAACCAAATGTTTATTTTCACCAAAACGATGACAACATATTGAGCAATGTTTTTTGCTTCAGAACTGAGACTTGTCAAAGTCTATCAAAATATGAATGCTCGAGAGCTGCTTTCGCTGAAATTCTTTCAGCTGGATTGTACTTGAGCATTATCAAGGTAAAAATCCATTTTTAAAATTATGTGAAGTCAATAACTCTAAACAAAAACATGCAAACACAGAAGGAGAAGTGAGAAGAACAACAAATACAAAGAGGAGATTCAAAACCTTGAAACGGTCACAGAGCTAAGAAAGCTGATGGTTTGTTGTCGCAGAGAGACTTAGCTCTTATTCCTCGACTTGTAAGATCTCTGTACATTTTCGTAAGTAAGATCCAAAAGAGACGGAGAAAGATGAGAAAGAGATTGGAGACGATGAACGTTAATGGCTTTTTTTGATTGTGTGATCGGAATTCAATAAGTGGTATTAGATATTACTGGATAACTTATACTTATACAATCAAACAATAAGAATCTCTTATATAAACTCTTACATAACCGAGAAATCGATGGAGATAAAAGGATGAGGAAGAAGACGATGGAGAAGGAGGACGATGGAGGAGATGGATTGTAATGACGACGATATAATGGAGATATCAATTTCTAGCAGCAAACAATTTTTTGGCGACGATGTAAAATATATTAGGGTTTTGTATTGTCAATGGAATAGAAGTGTAAATATGGAAACTGGAGAGGGTTAAAGAAGACATAAATTGATCAAAAAAAAAGCTGGAAATAAAATCCAAAGGTGCAAAAAGGTTATGGAGAACTATAGAGACATAAGATCGCGACTTGTATGATATTTTTTTTTTTTTTTTAAATCGGCGAAAAATAATCGAGGATTTTCCGCGAGGAGCCGAGTAAATTACATGTCATCGAAAGTGATTCCTACGATGACACGTAGGATTTTTACTTCTCTTTTAATAATTATATAGATGAGTTTCTCGTACCATATATTTATATCATACACGAAGCAATTATACAAATAAAGTCAATTAATTTATATTGTCGTTGTTGAATTTCTTACTATTTTATTAATATAAAAATAATAATATTTTGATTTGTGCTTTAAAAAATTTGTAATACAATAAATGAAAAGCCTTGCACGTGTGGTATGAATCCTTACAATAATCCATATATCTAGATTACTGTATATTTTTAATACAATATCATGTTCTTTGAGGTTAAACTTGTAATCAATATATCTAGATTACTAGAATTTTAATTCAATATCATAAAAATACAATAAATCAACCAATATCTTGTGTCTAAAAAGTAACTATATTCTGTTAAATCAATCATTACCGTAAAAGATGTTAGAGAGTTAATTCTGAAACTTTGAAAACAGGATATACGATATATATTGTTAGACAATATTATTTAAATGAATTTGTTATCTTTGTTTATATCTGTTATCATTCGGGAATATAATCTGAATTAAATTTGTTATTTATATAAAGATTTACGGGAATATTAATTCGTTATCATAAAAAGAATACTATCAATCAATCAATATACTCTTTTAAGACATGATTTTAAAAGGGTGCATATCACACGTAAACAAAGATTTTTATGCTTATGTTTTAATAGTATTGATGATACAAGTTAAACAAATGGATTTTTTTTCATTTATTGAAGTGCAATTGCGTTTATATAAAAAAAATAATTGTAAATTTGATTCTAAAGTTATATAATCCATTTCTTATATATGATATCGACATTAAAATAGCACTCTTAATCTACATACATCATATGTTTCTATTATATATCTTATATATTAAGTATAAAGTTAGTTTGTACCCGATTAAAAGTTGGGCTGGTTGATTACTATGTTGCCCTTAATGAATTATTTGATTAATAAAAAATTATTAATAAATTTATTTTTTATTTTTTAAACAAAAACGAAAATAATAAATAATAAATCTTATATATATTAAGTATGAAGTTAGTTTGCACCAGAATAAAGTTGGACTTGTTGATTACTATGTTGCCCTTAATGAACTATTTGATTAATAAAAAAATATTAATAATTTTTTTTATTTTTTAAACAAAAATATAATATATATATATATACATTTTAATTCTAAATATGATATAAGATAAATATATCTNTTTTTTTTATTTTTTAAACAAAAATATAATATATATATATATACATTTTAATTCTAAATATGATATAAGATAAATATATCTTAAAATAAAATAAA
>OVAN01001371.1:0-41667 GCA_900406275.1 Anastatica hierochuntica
TGACCTCACCCTTTAACAACCTTCCCACATGACAAGTTGTCACCAATTGACAGATCAATTGGTGACAACTTGTCATGTGGGAAGATTGTTAAAGGGTGAGGTCATGGGTTCGAGTAACGCCAAGCGCGGATGCTTGGGTTAAANGGCTGGCTGGTCTGTCAGAGGTGAGGGGTTGCAGTCGATGCTCTGCAGAGCCAGCCGGCAGGTCCCGCGGGACGGGTTGTTACAAGAGTTTAAAAGGATTGATTTGACTATAAATATCATCAAAGTGCATTTATTTTATAATAGAACTTTGTGTTTGTGTTAGAGCAATATTGGGATAAGCAATATTCGCGGAATCGTGCGATGATTGCATGGACAATGTACATCAACTCTTTAAAATCTATTCAGGGTAGTGTGACTATCAGACAAGATGGGATCTACAAACGCAATGAAAAGTGTCGGGTCACACGGAAAAGACGAACAAAGGTATTACATAAAGGTTTAGTCTTAAGATTTGTTTTAAAATGTCAAGTGGAGTGTTGTCTCATACAAAATCCAATGTAACAATGCTAAAATAAAAGTGCTAATAACAAGTTGGATGCTGACTATTGAGACTCAAAAAAGATGAATAAGTGGGTGTTAAAAGTGAAAAATTTTGATTAGAGATATTGTAAAATAACATTAAAGTTTGATAAATATTTTGTCTCTATTTGTACGGATAATCGTACCTTACGTGTTACATAACTTATAAAAGCTTTTGGATACCTCGAAGGCCAAAATTTCAAAGTTTATTGAAAATAAACGTCTGATTAGTAATAATAACACGTCATTAAAGCTTAATTAGAGCACCCGCATTGAGAGTTTAATGCGGGGTTCACACACAAATCAAGAAAAAAAAAACACAAAACTCGAGGAACCCGAGCTCTTTCGAGCTCTTCCGAGTGAACCCGAATCATAAGAAGTTCGCCACGTGGCGAACCCCATTGATCCGATTTTTTTTTTTTTTTTAAAACGAAAAAGAAAATAAAAAATCAATTTTTTATTTTTTTTGGTGAACTCCTCATGGATTCACCAATGCAGATGCCCTTAGCCTCACATAAATCAATGTTCGAAAGAAACAACAGTCGGTTCCTTAATGTTCGGTGAATTAAATTACATTTTTCAATTACAATAAGTTTATTTTAATTCCACAAATTAGTCTCACAAAATCGATAGTCAACGAAGGGAAAAAAAATGAAATAATTTATATCATCATCATAGTATATGTGATAAGTAATCGACAAACGTAATATAATAATCGTCGTTAGTCGTTTATTTAAAGTACTTGAAAAACGACGTCGTACCAAATCGTACAACTTGGTCAAGTCAGCCATGGCAACCAAAAAAATTTCAAGATACGACGAAGAAATGTTTCACATTAGTTTTATTTCAATGAATCAATCCACAATATCGTAAACCAAAATGCATTAAAACGAAAATTCACTCGCATTAACATTGATTATGGTAATATATCAACAACATATCGAAGTACGGTAAAACATAAAACATTAAAATGTCTAACAAATTTTATAAGACTTAATAAAATTGGGGAAATAGGAAAAGGAAACACTCTTACCTTTGACCTTCCGGCAATACTCCACCGATTTTTTGGTCTGGCACAAAAAAAAAAATCATGTCGGTAACATCGGATATCCACTAATAATTAAACATGTGCCCAAAATTTTCTACTTGATTGGTTTAATTAAGCCCACTAATTATTAAAACCCAATAACTATAAAAGCCTAATAACAATGAAGGTAAGTAACTTAAAGCCCAATAAAACTATATATGGGCTTCCCGAGCATGAGTTTGAAGTGGACAAAAAAACAGCACGTAGTGCTATTGGGGAACAAGAAAACAACAAGAAAGCACAAATCTAAATGAAAACTTTGGATCAAATATAAAACACTTTTGAGGAAAACTTATATTATGATAAATCATTCTGTTACAACTTTACTAATACGAAGAAAAATCACCATAGCTTTTTTTTTCTATACACTTTAAAAGAAATCAAGAACTCAAACCAGACTTTAAAGAAGACAAAGCTAATCACAAAGAAGACAAAAACTATATCAACCCTTAGTAAGTCTTTCGAATCGCGGAGTTCTTCCTTGAAGCAGCATTGTTGTAAGATATAACTCGAGCATCGGTTTAACCATCGAGGCTCTCTTTCATTTACATTTGAAGCCGGTAAGGTAAACTTGCGATTGAATCACCGTGCATCCGACTTTAAACCCAGGAACTACTGTGAATCCTACTTTGGCCCGAGTAGGATTCATCGACAACTTCTTATGTTGTTTTCTTCTCAAGACATTCTCCATGAAAACAATCGAAAAATCCACTCCCCTTTCGACTTGGAAGATCTCGACCTTGGGATCAAAGGATAAGGCTAACTTGTGAAGGGTCCAGATAGAGCTAGCCACTGTGACGAAAGAGGCGTAAAATGTGGTCAAAGATCTCCACGAACTAACCACGGCTTCAGTCTGATCCATGTTGCTAAATATCGAAGATTCCATGTTCGGGTGAATGAGCTCGTGATACTTTTTATCGCAAAATCTAGCAAATGCACAATCTTTATCTCTATCAAGAAGCTCCATCGGATTG
Organism: Anastatica hierochuntica; assembly: GCA_900406275.1. NCBI lineage: Eukaryota > Viridiplantae > Streptophyta > Magnoliopsida > Brassicales > Brassicaceae > Anastatica > Anastatica hierochuntica. Next base: position 2,626 of record OVAN01001371.1, read on the forward strand.
CTTGATACATGTTGCATCAACTCCCTCAACGAAGAATCTGACGAACTTTCTTCTTCGTCATTCTCATTTAGATCAAATCCTTCTCCATCGAACCCTCGAAACATCCCCAAACAAACATACGACAACAATGCATACCGGTTATGTCCCCTTTTCGCGTAATCTACCTCAGGATGAACAGAACTAGCCGCTAAATCCAAATCCCAACCAGCTTTTTCCATCAATTCAATCAGAATCTTAGTAAACTTCTGTGAAGCTTTAAAGGCATCATCCAATAAAGACTCATAAACCCTAACCGATAACAGAACATCTATCGACGATTTCGAATTCGAATTCAAAGACAATCTCTTAGATAACTTCGAATTCGATTTCTGAATCTCACCAAGTTTGTTCCTCAAACTCCATACCTGCAAATCCTTAGCATCCATCTCAGCTTGTAACCGATTCGAAACCGTTTCCAAAGCCCTAAGCTTGCTCTGATTCTCCTGAACTCGAGATTCTAAGCATGACCCAATAGCTAAATCCGATTCAAAATCCAAACTTTGGCGATAATTTCTATAGAATCGCTTCAAATCTGATAATTTCTGGAGATTAGATACTAAAGCTCTATCAGCAACCTTCACATTTTCCTCCATTAACGGCGCATGAGCAGCTTGCAATTGCAAATACGAAGCTTCGAAAGACGAAACCGTCGCGAAAATCGACGAAATCAAACTCAATCCGATCTGGGTTTCCAATTTTCTAACCTGAGAAAGCTTCAATCGATTAGGTTTCCTCGCCTGAGAATCATCACTCGCCGGAGATTCAATCGGAGATCCACGAGAAGGGGTTTTAGCACTAAGAGGCTTATCGGGTTTCAGGACGACGACTTTCTGATCGGTGATGAAATCTTCAGCGGAGTCAAGGAGTGAGAAACCCTCGACGGCGGCATCGGAATCAACGCCGCCGCCGCCGCCGACCCTTTCGCCATCTTCGTTGAAAAACTCGAAAGTTTTGGTTTTAACAGCCATGGCTAGTTTCTGAAACATCGTAGAGAATTGTGGAGGAGGAGGACGTGTAGATGCTGTGATTGCAGATGTTTCTACTTCCCGCATCGCAAAATCAAAGGAAGAAGAAGAAAGCAAACAAAAATTTGAATCTTTTTAATCGCAAAATCGAAAAAGGCTTAGACTTTGATGTTTGATGTTTGGTGAATAAAGAGACAGTCAAAAAAAACTTGAAGGATTTTGGCTTTGAAGAGATTAATGGTGTTGTGGTTCTTTGGATGTATTGGAAGAAAGGAATTCAACAAAGCCTTTCCTTTTCCACTGTATAATTTTTTGTTTTTTAATTTCTTTTTTTACATTATAGTTTTTATAATATATTTTTCACGCGCATTTCTAATTTCGCTGACTTTTGGTAATTAAAATAATGATTTGGTTCAACGGTAACAAGTGAAAATTTGATTGTTATAGTAGTTAAGAAAATGTACACTATTTATTTTAGTTTACATTTGATTACTATGTTACTATTTTTGATTGCAGACGATGAATTCCACCCTACTAAATCGATCATAAATCTAATATCCAATAGTCTGAAATTTCGTATTCAATAGTTTAAAGGTCTAGCTCGAATCGAAAGTAGCATTTCGTGTGACTCGGTTTCATGAGAGGGACCGAAATACAAGCAAACACGGCACAGTGCAGCATGTGGAAGGAATTCGACGAAATCCTACCATCGTAAAAATCTACTATCGAAATCAATTACATAAAGATAGTATACGATTTTAGATAATAAATGAGTTAGCGCGATAAATATGAAAAGAAAACGTTGGAAGAAATAGTTTCTTATGCCGGTTTTGATATGTATCTTTAGTTTGGTTTGGTTTGGTTTGATAATAAAATTCCTATTTTAGATGGAAAAAAAAAAGAAGAAGTTTCCTATAAAAGTAGCAAATGAGCAAAAAACCATAAGCCGGAATACATCGAGCTAACATCTAGAACAAAATTTTATTTATTTCACTTACGTTTTTTGTATATTTTCGATTCACTATTCAATAAAACAAGAGCTTCTAAATCTTAATTTCTAGTTTAATTCGTATTTATTTTTTGGATAATTAAGCATCTTCATTTCTTACATTTGTTTGTATAAATCTAAACACAAATGGGTTACTAGGTTTAAGTTTGCAAAATAAATAAACAATTGAATAAACATTTAACCTAACGTCTACGTTAACTATCAACACTCGTATCTATAAATGTGAACGGCACGAAAATTATGTGTGGTGTCCACTTACTAAATTCTTTAAAATGTTTTCGTATTTCTTAGTATTGATATATGTTTTAATGTAATATGTCATGACTCATACCTTATAGTTTTGCTATGTAAAACAATGAAAAAAAAGTATATAATATAGATTAATCTCTTTATATAGATTACTTATTAAGACGAATTCTTTATTGGTAATAAAACTTTTATTGTATTAAGTATTGAACACTAAGACTAATCATAGCTTTGAAGACACCTTTTGTGAAGACATGTCTTCCGAAACTCATCTCCAAGATTCTTGCTTTTATTTTTTCTTCGCGTCTCTGTGATGCCTTTAGGAGACATTTTTAGTGCTAATTGTTTATATTATTATGTAAGTTAATTAATATTATCGGTTTTATATAGTGTTTGTGTATTAATCATGACTCAAGTTCAGGCTTTGTAAATTCCACACAAGAAAAAACAAATATTATCAAAGATATTTTTGTATTCTTAACATTAAAACAACAAAATTACATTTTTATTTAAATAATTCAACATTTCTCAACTATATAGTCTATATATATGGATTTGTTTTTGCGTTAGTGTCAATGTGATATTCCAGTTTATCGAGACAAAATGGTGCGCGACGAGAATTTAAAAGATTGATTTGATTATTTATATCATCAAAGTGTATTTATCTTTCCGGTTATTGATTTTGAAAAAAAACTCTATAGTTAAACGTACTTGTCTTGTAGTGGTATAATGATGGATGATTTTTTGATAAGTAATTTCTAAAATCGTGCGAGTGAATGCTAAATACAGGGAATGATCGCATCGTGATTTGCATGGACGATAAACCAACTCTTTAAAGCTTCTTAGAATAACGCTCTCGATTGTCGGACATGATAAATCCGTATATCCAAAAGAGGCATCATAACACACTGGAGGAACTCACGAGATGTTACAATCATCATCAAAGAAAAAGGAAGTATTTATTTTTAGTTGCATTTTGAAATAATAGAACTATCAATTTTAAGCCAACCATCACTAAGATTTTTTGTAAAGCTATTGTACATTTTGATGTGTTGGTTAAAAGTTTTAAACATTAAAGACAATTAAAATAGCTTATAGTATTGTTTCTCTAGTCCACATTCATAACAACACTATACGTAAATTCCACAAAGGCATGTACATTTATAGTTATCTATTTATCAACTGTGGGACATGAAACACCAAATACAAAGACAAAATCGTTGGTCGTGTGTCACTATCTCTAGTTCTCACTTGACCATTTGGTTACCAACGATTTCATTCGTTAGATTTTAAAATTCGTTCGAGAAATTCGACGTCGGTTGGCTAAATCAAAACATCCACTATGCTATTGTGACCACTATAGTTTTTTTTTTTTATAAAAAAATCGACTAAATATACAATATCGATCAAAAAATGGAATCTATAGTATTTTTTTAATTATGGTCCAACTAAACGTTACGATATCATTTATATTTCTAATCATAATTCTATTACAAATGATTTACCGTTAATCGTTCTGACAGTCTATGCGATTAAAGATGAACAACTTCATACATAACTCTACACCGCAACTTTCTCCGTGACATTTGAATCCATGATAGACAATTATGTATGAACGACATCTGAAAATTTGCATGAAGATAGATAACTTGAAAATCAAACTCCAATTTTTCTTGTGTAGAAACTTTTAAAAGCTTAACCACTGAACTTAAAGGATTTCCACAGCATGACCGACCCTCGATCATGCAGGGTCGGTCATGCGTTAGGAAACATTTGTTTCAAGCTCTCAAAACTGTATAAGTTTATAGCTCTTCAATTCTCAGAGCCGGTCCTATTTCATTGTATAGAAAACCGAAGCAAGAGAAGTTCAAAACATTGAAAGAAAAGAGAATCGTGGGAACACTTACCACTAAACCAAAGAAGGATAGTATCTTAGTTCAATAAACTTGTAAATATATTAAATTTCATTTAAGTTTTTGATTCACTATTTAAAGTTTAAACATAATTGTATTCGAATGAAGCCTTAATGAGTCATAAAACAAGCCTAAGTAATGTAAAAGCCCAAGCCCAAGTAAACAATGAAATGACGAAAATACCCCTAACCGTAACTAAAAAGGAAGTAACGAGAAAGAAGACAAAGCTAAAGATCAAATCAAATCGGATCAGATTAAAAAAAAAAAAAAAAAAAAGNAAAAGCAGTGGCCGTCGTCTTCTGCCTGAGGCTGCTTCTCCCTCCTCCGTACCGAACTCTGATCAACCTCTCTGTCCCCTCTCTCTCTCTCTCTTTATATATACTTTTTTTAATATAGTTTTTTTTCTATTTATATAATTTTAAAAAAAAATTCAAAAATTGTAAGTTGTTTTGAAATTCAAATATTGTAACTAGATTATAAAAAATCACACACAATAAGGAAAAAAAAACTCATAATTAAATATCTAACATCCTAATTTTTTTCCAAACAAAACTTTACTATTTTGCCTCCAATTTTTTTCTAAAATTGTAATACTCCACTAATATTATATTTTTGTTTTTTTGAAAACAAAAAAACTATCAAGATTACAAAATTGACTCTAAAAGATTATTTGTAAACCTTTGTTATTAATATAATAAAAATAATTAAAATAGGTGGCCTAGTGAGGTGTGTAGGTAAATTTTGAGTAGTATAAGCAAAGTCCCATGCATCATCAACTTCACACTGTTTTTTCGTTTTCGAGAAGACTCTATTTTACAGCTGTGACATGAGGTCTTAGGCCATCTTTCTTCTTGGAATTTGATCTCTCTCTCTCTGTCTATATATTTTTGCTATATTAAAGTCATTATAGTTTTATACATTTAATATGTTTTTAGTTATAAATGATGCTTAATTTAATTTTTTATAATGTTAGCTTTTGATATAGTAATAGGTTTATTAATTCGCATTTACAAGTTATATAGTTTCTGAAAGGAAATAGTAAAAACTAAAAAGAGAAATTTGTTTTTAAGTTGGTTGGTTTTACAAAATTGCCATTGAGAAATGAAAAAGTCTTGTCATTTAGCACTTTTCATAAGTTTATTAGACAGAGATTTTACAAAGCAACTTAAAAATCATTTCAAATTATAAAGTTTTACATATGAAAAAAAAACTTTTGATATTTACTTTTGACAAAAAAGAGTTTAGACTTTAATATTAATTCATTTTAAAATTCTTTTTGTTGAGTAGAATGATAAATAAGAGTAATTATCATTTCTCATGATTGCATTTTTGCTCATTAATCAGAATTAACTTCTCTAATGATATATGATTAAAAACAAACATTAAACTAATCAAAAACAAACCAAAGAGATTACACAAGAAAGAAGAAGAAGAAGAAGAGAGAGACTCATATAAATTCAAGCAAAGTAGTCACTCTCTCCAGGCGCCGTTCTCTCTCTCTTCTCTCTCTCTCTCTTCCTGGGAATGGTGAGTCAATTTCACCACTGTGAGCTCAAATTCGCCTGACTTTAGAACCTTTTTACTTCATCTCTCTTCTTCCTCAAGAACAACAACACAATCAAAGAGATAGAAAACTACAACCATGGTGAGTTTTGATCCTTCTCTTTCTTTTAATTCTCGTTCTGGGTCTGTTAAATTTCACAACTTTTAGTCAAAACTTCGAAAATTGAAACATGGGTCATGATTCAATTTTGCAGATGAGGACTAGAGAGTTTCCTGCATGGCTTGAAGTATTGTTAAAGGAGAAGTTTTTCAACGCTTGTTTAGAACATGAAGATGTTAAAAAGAACGAGAAAAACATTTTGTGTATTGACTGTTGTCTTAGTATCTGCCCTCACTGTCTCTCTTCACATACCTCTCATCGTCTTCTTCAGGTAAACACACACAAAAGAAAAAGATTTCATTTTTATCTGACAAATAAAGTATAAACTTTTTGTAATCTTTCTGCAGATAAGAAGATATGTTTATAATGATGTTTTGAGAGTAGAAGATGGTTCGAAGTTAATGGATTGTTCTTTAATTCAGGTATTGTTTACTAATCATCTCTTAATACAATATACTTTTCATGGATTCTTGTGCCCTAAATTTAATTACTTCGTTTTGTGTGTATGTGTTGATGATGATGATGATTGATGATTGATGATTAAAGCCATATACAACGAACAGTTCAAAAGTTGTATTCATCAATGAAAGACCACAATCTCGCCAGTTTCGTGGCTCCGGCAACTTCTGTATCACCTGTGATCGGTGTCTTCAGTCTCCTTACATCTTCTGCTCACTCTCTTGCAAGGTCTGAATCTTTTTTTATCATTAATCACAACTTCTTTTTAAATTCTATCAATAACCCATTTCGATTCATCACTTTTCTTCATCTGGGTTCTTAAAAAGTTCGATTTTTGATGCATGATCAAATGTTAAAATTCGTTTTCTCTTTGTTAGCTCTGTTACGATAACTACACGCGTGAGAAAGAAAAAAGATCATCTTTTTTTATCATTAATCACATCTTCTTTTAAAATTCTATCACTAACCCATTTCGATTCATCACATTTCTTCATATGGGTTCTTAAAAAGTTTAATTTTTGATGCATGACTAAATATTAAAATCGATCTTTTGTTTGTTAGTTTCTTTATGATAATCACACGCGTGTACGATCATAATCACACACGTAAACATTGTCGCTTTGTTTTATTTGTTGTAGATTAGTGATGTCATAGTGAGAGAGAGAGGACTCTCAGGGTTTCTTCGTGTCTGCAAGTTTCTTCATTTAACCGACGATACAACGACGACTCCAAGTTCAACACTTGAACCAACCGGGTCGACCCGAACATCATCTTCCGGGTCAAGTGGTAACGTTGTCGATGTTGGTGGTGGTGATATGTTTTGGTGTCAAGCATTGGCTTGTACCGCCACTACTGAAATCGTTAGGAAGAAAAGGTCGACGACTTGCCGGAGAATCACGACTGTTGTTTCTTCTTCTCCTCCTCCTCCGACGACGACTAACGTCGAAACTCCGACGAGCCTTTTAAACCGACGTAAGAAGACGCCGCAACGAGCACCACTCTATTAGTAGTATATGTATTTGGGATGATAATATTTTGTTTTTTTAAGTGGTAAGTAGAAATGAATACACGTTTAATGTTATTAAAAACTTTATAAAAATATCGAATTTAGTTTTTTTTTTGTGTTAAATGTGAAAAAATATAAAATAGCTCTCTTGATTTTGTTTTGGTCTATGTTTTATTTATTTTAAAATGCTTTAAAATGAAACAAATATTTTTCTTTACTTTAATGATTGAATTTTTCAGTTTTTCACTATTAAGGCGGCCTAAATTTATTATTTGCTACGGCGATAGTAAATTCTCAAACTCGATTTTAATCATTTAATGCCTAACACTGACCATATCTTTCTTTTTGGCTGAGTTAAATGATAATGTTTGAAAAAAAGAAGTTAAAAAAATGGTGTGTTGTGCAGAGAGAATTTATGATTGTTTTCTTCTTGCAAAAATATTATAAATTTTTTTTAAGTTACAACATAGTAGTAGTAGTAAATAATGAATTATTTGATTACTACTTAGTTGGTTGATAATAAATGCACAACATTAAAAATGTATATATGTGATAAAGATTGTTTTGTGTGGTATGGTGTTTTTGTCTTTATGCATAATGTTTTTATTGATTTTGCACGAACGAAAGATGAATAAAATTTTTGATTAATTGGTTTTTATATTATGAATATGAGAGAAAGATGACAAAAGAAAAAAAATTTGGGACAGACATTATGAATAAACGTGAAATTGTGAATGTTTCTGAGGCAAATAGTCTTTTGCTCTCCTTTTTTTCTGGACCACCTTCTCTAATTCCATTTTCTTATAATAATTATAAGGAATAACAAAAAAAAATATTTAAGTTTTTAAGACAAAAAAAATTCTTACTCTTACCCTTTTTTCATGATTTGAGAATAAAAAAAGTAAAATACCTTCAATATTTAATTAGTATTTCATTTTGTAAAAACCAAAAACGAAATAATTTTTTTGAATGATTATACGACAAATTCACCATTTTGTTACTTCCTCTTTTGCGTTTTCTTATTCTTAAACATGTTAAATGAAACTAAATAATAAAGTTTTTTAAATGTTCATGAATTATAATGAAATTCACTTGGTCAACATTTTCGTTTAAACAAAAAAGAACACGTTCAAATATTGATTTTAACATTTTGAGTGTATATTTCTACATTTTATTCGAATTAATTTGGTATGTTTGGTCTTAAGTCACACACATAGTATAAGAATATATGTATTTACAGCTAAATCAAAAGTCAAAATAACAAAAACAGAAACCGAGTTTTGCTATTTTTGTGGATACGAAGGGGACATGCCATTTGTGCACTTGGAACTTGAACCATACTATATGATAAAAATATAAAAAAATTCCACAATTTATTAGAGAATTTTACGTTTTTTTTTTAAAAAAAATGTATAACGTAAATAACATTTTGGGCCTATTGGGCAGAAGAGTAAGTGGAAGGAGACTTGAACAATCAAGAAGTTGAAGTATAGTGACAGAACTGTCTCGATCGCTATTAATCAAGAAGTTAAATTAAAGAAAGTTGAGGAAGTTGGTTTTATATAGAGACTAGTGAAGCTTCATTAAGATATTGATGTAAGTTCACGGAAGTATATTATTACTATTGTTTTTTTTTTGGTGACAAGAGGTTTCCGTAGGTTCTTAATCTCTTTAAGGTCCATACATTTGGTGAACCAACATTTTCTATTGCAGTTCGAACCCATGACATCTTTTTGGAAAATAGGATTTTGGAATCATTTGACGACGATAATTAACGATTACTATAAAACGTATTATTTATAGTTTGATAACCAAAAGTTTTGTAGGACCGATGGAAGAACATATCACTGTAAACAATCAACTCCTTGGAGCATGATTACTGCAGATCTTTTAGGTGGAATTTTTGGGATCGGTTAAAAGACGATCTCTTAGTTTTTAACCAAAAAGCCAAGAACGGTCTTTTAAAGTTCTTATTTAAGAGACGATTCTTAGTTTTTTAATTAAAAACTAAGAGACCGTCTCTTAACTGACCCTAAAAACCTCACCCTAAAAGACCTGCATTAATCATGCTCTTAGTGTTAACTCGATACTTTGAAAACTCTATCCAAAAGGTGGTTAGTTAGTATATATGATAGTTGAGGTGCCTCTATCCATTATATTTTTTATAGTTCTTTATATTTCTCCTCTGAGATCGATTCTCTTTGCAAACAAAAACACGTACATGAAGTTTGGATTTATAATTCGGTCCAAACAATTCACATGGTAGTTTAGTAATAGACAAACTGGGTATTTCCGGTATTAGTCGGTTGGACATTCGAACCCGGGTCAGGTTATGTGATATCCAATCCACTCATTAATACCAAATGTGTTTCTATCTAGAACATGATTGGATGACCGATGGATTATAAATTTTTTTTTATTTTTTTATCTAATGGCAAATTAACAAACAAAGGAACAAACAAACAAAGGAACGCATTTTTATGAATCATGATGGGTGGACAACTTACACGACCGCCCAATTTCTCTGTAATTTTTTACATTCTTTAAAATTAACAATCAAACTCGATGTAATTAGTCTATATATATTCCACAATTTTTAATAACAGCAAGTTACATACTAATATCTTAACAAAATAATACGCATGCATGGTGAATATAAAAACGAGTATAAGAACAAGAAACCAAACGAAGTGTTTTGAGTATAAATCTAAAAAATATGAATCAAAATAAGGAAACTGTTCGTGACTTTTACTTATTAACTTATCAAATATTTAAAAGCACAATATGAAAATGTTATGGAGTTATTATATGATCGTTAATTATGATGAGGAGGATGCATGGTGGGCTGCATATAATCAAGATTGAATTCGGGATGTTCTTGATCTCTTCTTGGTTTCTTCTTTGAATATTTTGGAACTTTCCAAGTTCTTGACACTCTTTTAGACGATACCTTTTTGTCTCGTTTTACTCTTCCATGATCCTTCGTGATCTTCTCTTTTATCTCACTATGATTAACTAGGCCATGTTGAATTGGTGCTTTGCTCAATAAGGTTCTTGTCTCTTTTGTTAATGGAGCTTCTTGTTTTGTAATCACTTCTTTGTTCTGTGCCATAGTAGAAAAAAATTGTATAGAAGTGTTTAGGCTTTAGCTTTTTGTTGTTAGGTTGATTTGTGTTTCTATATAGTTAAACTAATTTAGGTATATCATTTTTTTTTTTTTTTTTTTTTAANATATCATTTGCTCCACAACTTCTAATATAGACTATATAAATCTTATATATATATAAGTATATTTAATTTGAAAATAAAATTAAATGAGCTTCAATTAATCTATAAATTCGAAAGCCATTCTTAAAATTAATTAAAACCTTATATAAATGAATCAACACGACTTGCTCCTTTAAAAGAAAGTGTGGTGTATACATAGTTAATATCAATGATCAAGAAATATTTGCCCTTGATAATTTGCTATACATGCTTATGCACATGTGAATCATTCAAAACTCTTTTGTACACAAAAAAACCCTAGCATCTTTCAGAAATCAAAATAACAAAAAGTGAAGTGGCTTACCTTGGGGCTTAAGTGATCAAGATCCTCACTAAGCTTCTTCTCAATGGGACCAAGGCGACGCGAATCGCATAAGCAAGAAGGAGAAAGGATGATAAAAACAATAAAAAGGAAAGAGAAGCAAGTAGTCTTCAACATATCCTTAGGAATAGAAGTGATCAAAGAGATATAACTTCGATTATAACCAAGAGTTGCAATGCATTATGCAAAAATATACGTAGATATATAGAAAGAGATGACCATTTGATGATATTGTGAATGTTATAAATGCTTGTAATAAATGCAGATGTAGAGAGAGAGAGAGTGAGAGGGAGAGAGAGAGAGTTGTTGATGATAGAAGAAAAAGAAGAGAACATGCAAATGTATGGGCGAGATGAAGAAAAGAGTCGTGAAGGTATCAGATATGGTGTGTGTGTGTGGACCTCTCTTATGTCTCTGAGAAAATCCACCGACCCAAACCAAACCAAAGGACCATGACTTGTGTCTTCTCTCTCGTAGTTATAGCATCCTCAGATTTGACCACTTACTTATGTATTATTTTATAATATATATTGTAATAAAAGAAAATTAGGGTTTTTGAATGCATATGCTTCATTTGTTTATCCCAAGAAGAGGATTTTAAATGAATCTACTGAGGAGTACCTCTTTGTCTCGACGTTGAGGTCTTTTGAAACACTTTGCATGGTTTTACGCTACCCTTTGTAACTTTTGTCTCCCATCTCAAAATTTTTAAATTTCACTTTTATATATATTTTCTTCATGTGTATGTTTCTTGGGAAGCTTTAATATCAACGTAAAGATCGATAAAATGGCGATTGAGATTTAAAAAAGAGAGGAAAAAGTAATTAGTCTTTTGTGGCAAAACATTCTTCAACCGGATTGTTACATTTCTGACGGATGAAAGAACGTTTTGTATTAGTAAGCGTGGACCTAACTCACACTCAAAAAGTAGCTCAAGAGTGGAGGATTCACGCTCAGGTCTGGACATTTGAAGCGTGAAATTTTTCGAGGTGCGTCCACAATCGAGTATTTTACTGGGTCTAAGCGGAATAATTGCTCTGATACCATATTAGTAAGTGTGGACCTAACCCAAACTCGAGAGTGGAGGATTACCACAACACTTATATATTGGCCCATTGCACCTTAGACTATCGATGTGGGACAGTTGATATACCCCCTCACGCTCAGGTCTGGACATTTGAAACGTGGAGTTTTTCGTGGATAGCAACGAGGTGTGCCCACAATCGAGTATTTTACTGGGTCTAAACGGAATAATTGCTTCGATACTATATTAGTAAGTGTGGACCTAGCTCACACCCAAAAGTTAGTTCAAGAGTGGAGGATTGCCACAACACTTATATATTAGTCCATTGCACCTTAGACTACCGATGTGGGACAATTGATATTTTCATTATTAGATTTGTGTTGTTACATTGAAATATATATTTGGTTATTTTCTACATGATGATACATGTTTATGTATATAACTATATATGATGAACATAGTGACATTACAACCACCTAGCTATTTAGTTGCATTGCGATTTAAAACCGTGTTAAAGAGAGAATCTCTGCATGCATGGTTACTTAAAACAAACATCATACATCTCACGACTTGGTGATATGCAAGAGCCTCGTACGAAAGCCAAAATGGAATATTTGGCATTTTATCAAACGATGCAATATTAAAGTATAGTTTAGTAGTTGACATGTGTGAGAAACACATCGTGGAGACAAGTGTGCGTGGACCTTCACCGGCTCTGTTTTTTTGCGAACATCACCAAAGATCGTTGTGCCCTAACTGCAACCCGAAGCCGTCATTGTCGGTAAGTTTGAAACGTGGCGCTTCCCCATGTGATTTGTCTTTTGACAAAATACACCACACCCACTGGTAAAAAGAAAAGTCCACAACGAGTTCGAACTGTGTTGGAAGAAATTGACTCGTTTAAATCGAATATTTTACTTGGTCTAATCCCACCGGGACGATTAAAGACCACAGATCGCGGGCTAAGACGTTTAAAACGATGTCGTTTGGCAGTGACCAAAACAAGAAGAGGTAAGAAAATCCAAAATCGGTTAGCTATAACCAGTTCAACTAATTCATAATTTCTCATTAAACCAAATGAACCGGTACTCGCATTGAACCGATAAATTACATCCCTGTTTAATTAAACAACAAATCAAACTCTAGTAAGTCTTACAAAGGAGTAAGCTAATGCACCAGTGAATATGTAACTATCAACTCTATCCAATATTCCACCTGCAATTACATAAGAACCGGTTTTAGAAAAGCGCATCGATGGTCTCGAAATCGGTTTGGTTTATCGGGTAAATACCGTGTCCAGGGATGAGTGAGCCGGAGTCTTTGACACCGGCATCTCGTTTGATCATTGACTCGGTTAAGTCGCCAAAAACCGATCCAAAGAAGTTAAGAATCCCAAAAGCTATTGTGCTGTTAACAAAAAACAGAACCATTCAGAGTGAACAAGACTTCACGAAATTTCGATTACATTCGAGTACCTGACAAGAGATTGAGGCCATGACAAAGATTTTGAGAGTAAAATGGTTATGACAATACAACCAACAAGTCCTGCAAGAGCTCCTTCCCATGTCTTCTTCGGACTAATGCTAATGAGAGGAGTCTTACCAAATGCCTACAAGATCATTGCAGTTATCGATAATACTAAAATTTATCGGTTTTCTTAACATGGATGATTCGATTAAGAAAGCTCTTCAACTACATACCTTGCCACCGAGGAAAGCGAATGTGTCTGAGGCAATTATGCCGCAAAATGAAATCAAAATCGCGACAAGTCCAACTGTCCAATGTGCTTGGCCACCGAGGAGAATCGGCCAGCTTCTTCCAATTCCTATAAGTAATTAAACTGCTCAGAAGACTTAGTCTTCGGTTACTCTAAGGTATCAAAGCTAAGAAGGATAATTTTTAACCAAGTACTTGCCAGAGTTTAGAACAGGAGCGGTAAGACCACACCGTAGCTTAACCCAAAAACAAGGAAGATATCCACAGTAAAACAGCCCGAACATCGTACTACTTAGCTGAGAAAAACGCGGGTTTCCTCTCTGTAACAACAATGCCATTGCAACAACAAAAGCCGCTGATGTAACCGAGATATCTATATGACCAAAGTACCTAAAAACAAACCAAACGTTCATCGAAAGATTACATCTCCAAGCCACTAAACTGAAGAAGAACCAACTGAAAAAAGAGATACTCACAATGTAAGTATCGGCATAAGAGCACATATAACCGAACAAACTCGAGAAAGATATCGAGGAGGAGGAGTCATTCCTTGAGCAATTCCTTTACTTCTCACTAATTCGAAATATTCTCGAGCACTTAAAAGAACAGCAGCTGCTAATGCTACTGTGAAAATCCATCCTCCAGCTAATACAACACCTCCTACAGATAATCCAATTCCTAAACCAAAAACTACTCTTTTCTTAAACTGGCTTCTTGATTTCTCCTTCTGTTGATCTAATCTCGAATCTTCTTCCTCATTTTCCGATTCTTGTTCCTAAACAGCCATTGAAATGTGATTCTTTATCGAAATTTTCAGACACACACACACTCTAACTATAGAATCCAAACGAGAGAGAAGCATAAAGTTATCACCTTTGAGTTGCAATCATCACGAAGATGATCGGATTCAAATCGAGCAACGGAGGTGATAAGTCGCCGATTAACAGAAACCCATTTAGGGAGAGAACGAGAAGATGATTTGGAATCGAAATTCGAATGCTTTTGAGAGAAATGAGGAAGAAGAAGAAGAGATCTTCTTGGAATTGAACGGCATGGACATGAACAGAGAGAGGTCAATGAGAGTGGTGAAGGTTTAAATCTACAGACTTCAACAAAAGGCGACATTTGAAAATGGAGAAACTGAAGAAACCCTTAAAGATTTTGAAGTGTAAAGGAACAATCTTTTTAAAGAATCATGTGAGAATTTTTGAAGATTGTGATTCGGTGAATCTAATCGGCGAAGAAGAGATGATAGGTGGACGTTGGTGTGTGGAGTAGTAAAGCCTCCTTTTGAACTAGAGTCTTTTAGCTTCGGTTTCATCTAAAGATGCGCGTTTGGTTCTTTCGGACCGGTTTAAAATGTGGTTTCGATTGAATTAGGTAACCATTCATATATATATTTTTCGGGTGTTTTTAGATATTTTTTCAAAATAATTCGGATGAATTCGATTCCAATTCTTTCGGTTTTCTAAACCTAATAACTATTCGGATATTTTAAGATCTTGGTTCGGTTTTTGTTCTTCCGTTTGATTTTATTGATATGCCCATGATTCGAACCGAACCGACCCGAACAAATAACCGAACGTTTTCTAAATTATATTGTTTCAGATATCTGAGTCGAACCGAGAATCTACCGGATACCCGAATACCGAATATATATATATATATATATATATTTATGATTTTATAGATAAACTTATTTTTATATTATTTTATTTGATTTTTTCGGCTAAATCGGATTTTTTCGGGTTAAAATAAAAACGAGAACTGGTTGAGAAAAATTCCACAAAATGTCAAAGGATTACAAAAAAAAATCGAGAGTTTAATAACAAACCAAACTGAAGTTATGAAAATTCTTTCACTACCGGAACACAAATCATTTCAAAATATGTCCCACAGAAAATGAGTTAAAAAAAGAGTGTTTTTGTTCTTCATTCTTCTTCATGGAGGTGTGATGATGTGAGTGAGTTTATGTCTTCTTCATAATGTATCCCAAAATTAAACCAATAAGTCCAACCAGAAGAACATACATGAATGGTATACCGCCGCCGCTTTGGCTTCTCTTGCTTTCGCGTCTCAACTGATCCTGCTCCATCATCAACCAAATCAATACCATCAACTCGGGATCTAACCGAAGAAGCATGTGGACTAATATTACATGTTAAGACTCGTTTCGGTTTCTCTCATAGATTCTAAGATTAGAGGAGAGAAAAGGGTTCTTTTTACCAATTCTCTTTGAAGTTTGTTGTTCAGTTGAATGGCAGATTGTTTCTCCTCGGTTAACTTTGCGATGAGAGCTCTTGCCTGAAAAATCACAAGCTCTTAATAGTAGAAAGACTCGATCGCAACAGATAGTTTCACATAGTTTTTGTTTGTTAATTAAACTCAAAAAAAGGGTGAAATTATACCTCTGATGTGTTTTCTTGAGGTTCAACTTTATCCGCGTTAGATCTCTGAAACTAAAATCAAACACACACGAAAGTTTAAAATGGAAATGTAATACAAGAAACACTAAAAGAAACACTTACAGAAAATTCAGAAGCATGTCCATTATCCGAAACCGAAGCCCTTGGTGAAGAACCTTCTTCTGATCCTTCATGAACTGGTGATGGTGGTTGCGGTGGAGCAACGTAAGTAACTTTCAATTTAGTCTCCTCAACTAAATGTCCAGCCTCTTTGCTAAACTGCAAAGTTTCATTAAAAACAAATCCGTAACTAATCCATCGAGAACAAACGACAACGTGGAGAATGTAATACCATTTCCGGAGTAACTTCTTTCGCGGTGATTCCGGGACTAGCAATTACACCTTGAAGCAGAAACTTATCTTTACATTGCATATCAGAAGGAGCTTCCTTTTGAGCTTGCATAGTCACTAGACAAAAACCAAAACAAAACCACTCACAAAAACGAAACACAAATCGATTCCTCGAGACGACAAAGGATTAAAGAACAGACCAAGAACTTCACAAGTGGATCTTGGAAGAACAACACCAGTGTTAGGCCTAACACAATACTTTTTCGGATTCGTAGTTTTAACCTTAAAGACATACACAACATCGAGAAAGAATCTCAGAATCATAACAAGAGACAAGAATCAAATCAAAGTTCTTGATCTAATAATTTATATATAACCTTAAAGGCAACATTGTTGTCGGTCTTGTTCGTTAAGTAAAGAGAACAAGAGATCTGTTTCTTCAATTCAACTACATCAAAAATCAAAACAAGAAAATTTACACAAATCAAACACCATGAAGAAAGACATGCGACAACAATGGGAAAAAAAGAATCTAGAAACTAAGTTCAAAATTAAACTTACAAGGAAATTGAAGATCAAGAGGCTCGACGGTGAGAAGCTCGCCGTTACTCATTTCGATCAGATCGCCGGAGATTCTAACCGATTTGGCTGTCGTCCGGTAGAGGAATCGTCAGATCGAGAACTGAGATTCGATCGAGAGAGAGAGAAATTAAGAAGAGAACAGAACATCGCTATTTGTCTTGTTCCTGTCTTAAGGGTGTTTTTGTCTTTTTACTCATTCTTTGCTCTAAAACAAAAACGCGATCTAATCGCAAACGCTTTACATAAACGCTGAAACACTTACCTAATTATACTCAATAACCAATAAAAATATCTCTTGACAAAAAAAAACCAATAAAAATATCATTATTTAATTTTCAATTTTTCAAAAAAAAATTAATTCACCAAAAAAGCAAATTATGGAGGTATTTTTGTAAAATCTCTCTAATATTTTTTTTTATCTATCTTAAAAACTAAATAATGATTTTTTTTGTTGATTATTTAGCAAATTAACCTTAATTAATTTGGTTATAGCATAAAAATCAGTAATATTTATTATAATCATTTCGATAAAAATATAAAGAATATGTTATTTTGTATTTATCAGCAACAAATAAAAACTATACAGTAAAAGAGTTATTTTTTCTGACATGAATTTAAAAACATTTCTTATATGTCTTTACTTAGAAGCAACAGAATGTGTTTGCTGACTTATTGTTGTTGTTCTAGATGCAAAACCAGCGAACCAAGCAACTCTCATAAGTTGCATCCCTAAGATCAATACCCACCAAGAGACGAGTCCGCGAAGCATATGAACCATCCAAACCGGCGCATTGACCTCGGCGCTGAGTTTCAACCCTCTCATTAGCTGCAAAACTCGGTAAGCTTCGTAGACAACAGGTGTGACTAGCCAAACCGGTGATTGCCAGTACCACGTGAGGATCTCTGTTAAGGTTTGAACCGCGAGGAGAATGAAGTATGGGAAGAGGAGAACAGCGGATGAGAGGAAAGGAAGCTCGGGTTGGAGAGAAGCGAGTAGACCAGATTGAGATCCGAAGAGAAGTAACGTTGGGACGAGAAACCCGATTGTAAGTGCAAAAATGTTCCAAAACTTGTAGCTAAACGGCGGTTTGCTGTTGCAGGACTGCGATGAGTCTTTAGGACGAGCGCAAGAATCAGCCATTAAGAGGAAAAGGGTTGCTCCGAGGTTGAAAATGCAGTCTAGACCAATCAAGGAAAGAAGACTAACAACGTTTGAACCGAGGAAAACTGATGACAACGGAAGCCATAGAGTAGGTGCCATACCACTAGTTAAAAGAACAGATGGACCTAAAAGCCATATCGGCCATTTAAGAACCTGAACTTGAGAATTCATCCGTTGTTGCACAACATCCTCTTCTTCCTGCGAAGTCTCGGATACAATAGAATCGAACACATTAGCGGTTTTCTCCAATACTATACCACTAGCTTCTTCTGCAGAAGCATGAACAAAAGGAGATTGTTCCCACTGAGACAGTTTAGTACATGAAACACTGAGATTCCTGAAACGGAGATGACGAAAAGAACCGGTCTTCGGGTTCTGCATCATCTTCGGATTCTTGAGATGGACTCTAGGAGCCATAAAGGATAGAGACTTTGTAAGAGATACCATTCCTTGGCTCACCATTGAAGTCTCTAAAGCTTGAAACAATCTGTTCTTAACACAGAACCAAACACAACATTATCGAAATTATCAGGGAACAAGACAACACATAGAAACACATCAAATCAAAACATTTCAAGATATCGAATTCGTAAAATCAAAATTCAAATTGATACAAGATAGAATCAAAACCTGCAGAGTAAGATCTAATACTCATATCTATACCGATGAATTCTCAAGAGAAGCAAACACAAAACATATAAAAGAGATC
Organism: Anastatica hierochuntica; assembly: GCA_900406275.1. Taxonomy (NCBI): domain Eukaryota; kingdom Viridiplantae; phylum Streptophyta; class Magnoliopsida; order Brassicales; family Brassicaceae; genus Anastatica; species Anastatica hierochuntica. The sequence goes on from OVAN01001371.1 coordinate 21,464, forward strand.
GAATCACAGAGTAAGCAAACAAAGAAACTGAATCTGAGATTTGAGAAATTGAAAACTCACCGGAGAATCGTAAAACCCCTAAAGATCCTCTTTTGGCTATGTCTCGGTGATGAGAAAATGAGAGTAACTTTGAAGATGATAGTGTTTGGATGCAAAGATAATAGTGTCCCGAGCATGTAGACTTATACGCGACGTATAAGAAACTTAAATATTCGGCCCATATTATTTTTAAAGCCCATTATTATTAAATTGAATTTTCCTATTCCAAGGCGGTGTGGATATCTATTTCTTTATATAAAGAAAGCGATGTGATAATTGAGATTTATTGAATTAAGAGAGAAACAAATTCTTTAGGATTAGGCAGAGGATGTCTACCACCACGGCCAAGGATTCATCGTCGAAGTTGTCCTTTTCGTCATTGCCGAACGACACCGTTTTAAACGTTTTAGCCCGCGTGCCGAGAAGGTATCAACGGACTCTCTCTCTCGTCTCGAAGAGGTTACGATCTATCTTATGTCCCTATGAATTTCACATGACGAGATCTCTCATCAGGATCGCTTCTACGTCCACTTTATATCTTATCACTTAGAAACCAAAGATCTTTGGTTCACTTTTAGTGAGAGTCGTCGACGTTTGTTGTCCATCACGTTCCCATCTCCTCCTGGGCCTTTTTCTGTTGCTCTCACGGTGGGTTCCGATATCTACTTTGTTGGCCAGACGAAGGAAATGTCGATACTAGATTATCGGTCTGGAAAGCTACATCAAGATCCAAGATTGCTCGTGGCTAGCCAGTTCCTAGCCGCGGGACTAGTTCACGACAAGATTTACGTTTTTGGCGGAAGAAGCAAAGAAATGTGCTACCAAGATATCCAAGCGCAAGTCTTTAACTTAAAGACTCAAACTTGGCAAGTGGCTCCAAATGCTAGTATGGAATTGGAATTTTTAACTGGGTCAGTGGTAACACCGTCTCTAGACAAAAAGATTTATGCAATGAATGGTAGTACTGGCTCGATCATAGCGTATGATACTAGAGATGGTAAATGTGACGAGATTATAGCAGCGGAACCATTTGACTTTCAACCAAATTTGTGTGTGATAGACAATGTGCTCTACATGCATTACCATTGTTTTGGGTTAAGCTAATGGCAAAAGAAAGGTTTGGTGTGCAATGATCACCTTGCACGGGAGTACTAAAGTCGGGATTCAAGGCCAGGTCCAGTGGTGTGATTGCATACTCTCCAATGTCCCTTATGGCTACCAACTTAATCGTCTTATAGTTTGTACCGATTAAAAAGTATAGTCATGAGAATGTTGATGGCACTTCCTCCCATCCATCTCAGCCCCTCTCTTCCTCACCAATCCCTCCCTCCTCCTCAATCTCCCTCACTAGTCTCATTACCCACCCCAACTCTGACCCTCTTGCCCCTCCCCTCTTTGCTGATATCTCTAAACCACCCTTAAACCCTACCTCAGAAACTCTTACTGCCACCTCTCCTAAAACTATGAACCCATCTTCAGAAAGTCCCCAGCCAGCTTTGTTACCATCCTCCCCCTCTTCTGAAAAATCAGCCTTCTCTTATATACAAAAAGACTTGAGCCCTTTCCAACTCCCAAAATCCAAACTGATTGCTGATCCTTCTGTAAACACCCCCAATATTGACAGCAACCCAAACCCATCCCTTTCGAACTCATTTAGTGTGCTACTTACTTTACCAGACCAAAAACCACCCTCCATTCTAACCCAAAAAACTTCCAGGCCTAAAAACCGTAAAAATTTTCCCAAATCCTCTAAACTTTCCCTACCACCAGCCTCTGCTAGCCTGCCCACCCTTCCTTTACCCTCCAGGGACCCCCTCCTACCTCAAGGAGAGACCCCTGACCCTGCCTTATGATTATCCAAGGTTTTTTTTTTGGAATGTTCGAGGTCTAAATAACTAGGACAAGCATCATCCTTTTGCCGCATGGCTTAACCTACACAAGCCTATTTTTGGAGCTATCCTAGAGACTCATATAAAGGAACCAAACCTGAACCGTGTCCTGAGTCGATCATGTCCTGGTTGGAATTACCTCTCAAATCATACCTCTGATGACGATGGTCGAATTATCATCATTTGGAAGCATCCAGCTGCTGTCTCTCTCTTACATCAGACGAAGCAATCCATTACATGTGAAATAAAGATAGGAGGATCACATCATTTTCATTTCACAGCCATATATGCTTCGAATGACAATGAAGTAAGGAATGATCTTTGGTATGAGCTGATAAATACTCAAGCCACCTTTTCACTGGACTCTAAACCATGGATAGTTGGTGGTGATTTTAACCAAATCATTGACCCAAGAGAGCACTCATCTACAACAGTCAACCACCTAACATCGGATATGTGTGTTTTACGAGACTGCTTTCATCATCTAGAAGTATTCGACTTGAAGCATCAAGGACTACACTTTACCTGGTCAAACAAGCAGCCTTCTGACCCTATAGGTAAGAAGCTGGATCGTCTCCTTGTGAATATGCCCTGGATCAGCAGCTATAGTGACAGCCTTGCATCTTTTCTGGCCCCTGAATTCTCAGATCACTCTCCGTGTCTCCTGAACCTAGCAAGTACCCTCCCAACCTCTGGTACAAAACCTTATAAGTTTTACAACTACCTAACTTCCCATCCAAACTTTCAATCCCTCATGGAAAGTGCCTGGAATCAAATCAGAATCTCATTGTCAGAGGACCAGAATTTGACCAATCTGTGTGCAAAACTAAAACACATAAAGAGAGAACTGAAAGCGATAAACAGAGATAATTATTCTCAAATTCAAAGAAGGGTTTCTGAAACTAACGATTTGCTTAAGCATGTGCAGGTGCAAGCACTCACCAATCCCTCTCCTTCTCTCTTTCAACAAGAAAAAGACCTCCACAGCAAATGGATTTTCCTAAGAGGCATTGAAGAAGCGTACTTTAGACAACGATCTAGAATTCAATGGCTAAAAGAAGGAGATCAAAGTACAGCTTTCTTTCACAAGATCACAAAACTGAGAAACTCTTACAATGCTATTAGATCATTGCAGAATGCACAAGGAATTTCTACCTCTGACCCGATTGAAATGAGTGTTATTGCTGTATCTCATTTCAAATCTGTTCTCTCGCCGTCCTCACTCAGTCCTTTGTTATGCCCTCCATCTTGGTTCCAGCTAATCTGTCTTTTTAGATGCTCTGTTGAAATCAGTCACCTGCTCTCGTCTCCTCCTCTCCCAGATGAAATCTCTAGCATTATTCAGCGCATAAATCCTAGTAAAGCCCCTGGTCCTGATGGGCTAACCTCTGCGTTCTTCAAAGCAACTTGGAGTTTCATTGGAGATGAAGTAACAGAGAGCATCCTGCATTTTTTCAAAACAAGCTTCATGCCAACAACCACTAATGCAACAATTTTAGCCCTTGTTCCAAAAAAACCAGGTTCTACTCTCGTTTCTGATTATAGACCTATATCATGTTGCAACACCGTCTACAAGATAGTCTCCCTCTCTCTAGTTGTAAGGCTAAAACCAATCATGCCTACCCTTATACTTAAAAATCAAACTGCTTTTGTAAAGGGTCGTTTATTAATGGAGAACACACTCCTAGCTAGTGAATTAGTTCATGGCTATCAAAGGAAGTTTGGACCTAAGAGAATCACTGTCAAAGTTGACATAGCCAAGGCTTTTGATTCTTTGAGATGGGAATTCCTATTTAATGGTCTTAGAGCAATGGAGTTTCCTGAAATTTACCTGAGATGGTTGGAGGGTTGTGTTTGTACAGCGAGCTACTCAGTGGGCTACAATGGAACAATACACGGTTTCTTCAAAGGAAGGAGGGGATTGAGGCAAGGAGACCCCTTGTCACCTTACCTGTTCGTCATTGCAATGAATTTCCTTTCATTACTGTTGGATAAAGGAGCAGAAGAGGGGAATTTTGGTTATCATCATAAGTGTAAGGAGTCAAACATAACTCACCTTTGTTTCGCTGATGATCTGCTCATTTTTACAGATGGCAATATAGACTCTGTGAAAAACATTTTACGCATCCTGAGGCTGTTTGAGGAAAAATCAGGACTTGCAGTTAGTGTGCAAAAAACAAACTTCTATTCTGCTGGGATCTCCCAAGATATCATTGATAAAATAGTATCAGACACGGGAATTCAGCATGGAAGCTTACCAGTGCGCTATCTAGGGCTGCCTTTGGTAACAAGAAAGCTGACGCTAGCAGACTGTGCACCATTGTTGCAGAGCGTCAAAGCAAAACTAAATTCTTGGGCTGCTAAATCCCTCTCATTTGCAGGAAGGCTACAACTACTGAATTCAGTCATTTCGGGCATCTCTGGATTCTGGTCTGCTTCCTTCTCTCTGCCAAAAAAATGCATTAAGCTTATAAATTCTTTATCTTCGGATTTTCTGTGGCATGGGAATATTGAGGGCAATCACACGGCTAGAGTATCTTGGAATACAATCACCTTGCCAAAAGAAGAAGGGGGATTAGGAGTGAGGGACCTCCTGACTTGGAACAATGCGAGTATGCTGAAACTCATCTGGATGCTATTCATCAAAGGAGGCTCTGTATGGGTTGCTTGGTTTCGTAGAGAGGTTCTGAAGGGCAACCTGGGCAGATTTTGGACAATGAAATCAAGCCAACTAAACTCTTGGATCACAAACAGATTACTCAAATCAAGGCAAGTGGCTTACTCTTGGCTAAAATTGAAGGTGGGAAATGGCAAGCAATGTAACTTCTGGACAGATAACTGGTCTCCTCTTGGTAGCTTGTTACAACTGTTAGGAGAAGACTGCCCTCAAAAGACAGGAATACATATCCATACAAAACTTGCAGGACTTTGGAGAAGAGGAAACTGGAGACTCCCTCATGCCAGATCCGATACACAAGTGCAACTTCTAGCTTATCTCTCAACTGTTTCATTAACAGATGAAGAAGACCATTATGAATGGAAAATAAATGATAAGCTAAAGGATGGCCACACCACATCTGCAATATACTCAGAGATTCGGCAGAGGGGAATAGAAGTTACCTGGAGCAAGATTGTGTGGTACTCAGGAGGAATCCCAAAGCATAACTTTCTCACATGGTTATTCATTCATAATAGATGTCATACGCGTGACCGCCTCATCAACTGGGGAATGAGAATTGACCCGATTTGTCTCCTGTGTGGCTCTCAGGATGAGAGTCGTGCTCACCTCTTCTTTGCTTGCGACTTCTCTTGGTCACTATGGAGACTGGTTAGCTTCCGCTGTGGCTTCGCAAGTCCGAGAGATTGGGACTGTTTGATTAATTCTCTCTGCTCTGCCTCTGGATCTCGGATCTTCAAAAAACTGCTCCTATTGTCATGGCAAGCTACCATCTATCTGTTATGGAATGAAAGAAACAATCGTTACCACTCTCGAAGCTTCAGATCGGTGGAGAATCTCTTCTCCCAACTGGATAGTATCATCAAAAATAGAGCTTCATCGCTTCGTGTGCCATCGTCTACAGTTGCATCTCCTCTTCTATTTCTTTGGCTAGAACTAGAACAGACTATCAGAAGCTAGAATCTCTAATTTAAGCTGCAACTCAAATTAAATTCACAAGATGATCGGTTCCTGAGTTTTTCTTTGACAGGAAAAGAAAAAACAAAAATACTTTCGGCGAGAGAGGAAACGTTTCAATAACCCACATTCTGGTTCAATTATAACTTTTGGTTCAAGATTGATTCCTATTAAACATTTTGTTCTCTATGGATTGTAATAGCTACAACCACTGGGCTTGGGCCATATAACTTTTATATTTCTTCAGCTTTTAAATAGAAAAACTATTAACAAAAAAAAAAAAGTATAGTCATTATACCTATATTCTTCTTCTTAGCTTTTGATGAATGCTATGCTTTTGATTTTGCAATTCTATATAAAACTTACATTCTTGTTATCAAATCCAGCTCAATCGAATCGAATTGAATCGAACCGAAAGTAACAACATCATTTATGCAAAGAGATAATGTGAATCTATAAATTAATTAAAAAAAATTACAATCACATACGAAAATAGTTTATTAATTTAGTGAGAGATTATTTCGATTAAAATCTCAATTTAAAATCGAAAAGGTTACCGATTTACGGAGGTTATAATTTATATAGGTTTATTGTATTACATCACATACACCATCTAGTGAGAATCTCTAGTTGTGTCCTATTTAATTTGAAATTACCTTTTTCACTTTTGGTGAAAAAAAATATACTCGAAACATGTTTAAAGAAAAGTAAATAAAATATTTAGTGAGAATCTTGCAAAATATGTGAAGCTTATCTAATCTCTTAACCCTAAGTTCATTTGCATATTGCCCCATTAGGGTTTCACACTATATCCTCTCCACGCTTTGTGAGTTCGTCTTCTCTTAATTTTATTTCTTTTTGTTAGATAAATTGAGCATATATACAAATAAGCATAGCAAAATCTATTGTTTGTTGTGTGCAGAATGATCCATGGCGATGGAATCATCTTCCAAACGCATGGTATATATAATCTCATAATAGATTGTAAGATATTATATATATGTTTATGTATAAAGTGTGTATGTATATATATATTTTATGTGATGAAGTGTTTGCATATAGGAATGTCTCTTGAAGATAGATTCTCCTAAGTCCGGATGGGTGAAATCTTTGGAAAATTTGCTCAAGAACATTAGTGGTAATTTCATAATCTTTTAATTAGTTTTTCTCATTTAGATCGTTTCTAAATCAACTTACTTGATTGTTTTATATTTAACAGATGTGAATTTTACGATCAATAAGCGAAATAAAACGGTATACATATACGGGAAAATTGATCCACAAGCAATAGTTGAGAAGATTACAAAGATAGGCCAAAGAGGTGAAATTGTATGGAGTAACCAAGGAGAAGGAAAAAAACCGCGAAAAGACGACTTGATGGAACAATGTTATTCATCAAGATTCATGAATGCTCCACCTTATGGTATTCCGAATAATTATCATCATCAAAAATGTTATTATCCTCCAATATGGATGTATCAACATCCACCTTACCATCAAAATGTTGTTCCTCCACCTCCATATATACATCAGTTTCATCCGCAACCACCTCCGCCGCCACCTTACGAGGTCAAACAGACTGAACTCGCGGCTAAAAGTTTTCCGCCTACACCTCCTCCACCTAAAACATTTGTTATGGGAGATTTATCTTGCATGATCATGTGAAAAAGTTACTTATGTTAAAAGGGGTTGACCCGCACTCTACACTGGAAGATTAGGAGTCTACGGGCTTTGAACCTCGTGGTCACAAAAAAAAAATTACTTCTGGGGATCTCCGAACTATATCAATTAATTAGTCCATGATTTTTTTTTTTGAATTTGTGCATGTATATGCATTTTAATTTAGAAATGATATTTGTTATATCATTTTTTTATATATAGTTATCTACATCATGCTTTTTTCTTACCATTATAAAATTTTTGTTATCTCTTTGCCATATCCTTAATATTTAGCTAAATTTTATGTTATTTTTTTGCAGCATGTCGACCTAAGTATGCATAGACACATTATGGATTAATTAAATTCTTTTGAATCACAATTAAAATCGTAATTCAAAACGATTAATGTTCTTGAAAGATACTTTATGAATTAGTTGACAAAGTATTATATATTTAGCTGTAAAAGAAAATAAACATGATTTAAGCTACTACGTGGAAGTCACTGCTTTCTTTAGAACTAAGTATTTTTATAAGTTTTTTTTTGTGTTAAAGAAGATATTTTTATAAGTTTTTTTTGATAAATTATATTTTTATAAGTTCTTAAGCCGATTTATTATTATCTTACGTAAATTTCTAACAAACGAGTTGAAACTTTTTCTCACTTGTTAAGTGATAAAAGTGTGGTTTGTGTTAAGTGAAAGTCATTATCAAAAGTTAATTATTTTTCTCTAAATAAATAGAAAATTGAAGTTAGGAAAAGCACAAGAAGAGAGCACTTGAAAACATAAACTAAGAGAAGAAAATTAAAATGAAGAAGATACTTGAAGCTCAAGCTTGTGAATTGAGTCAGAGAGTCACTTTAATCACGCCCAACCAAACATCTTTTAAACCACACATACTGTTGATATGTCTCTTCTGTTTTCTTTGTTGTTGTTTTTTTTAATAAAATTATTTACTATACTCTTTTTTTTGGGTTAAAAGTATAATCCTATGGATTTTAAAAAACTATATAAACTCTAGGTCCTAAGAAATTGTGCTAAATTTTAAAATCATTATTGTCCATTGAATTTTGAAAAAAGTTTCTAAGTTAACCAATTACTTTTTCTTTCACGATTCAGATCAAATTTTCTATCTTCATCAGAGATATTTGATACTATCGAGTACTTATAAGCTTATGTGATCGAGATGAACAATTTTGCGAATGATTCGTTTTTCTCGCAACGCATAGATGCTATTGATGGTTTTATAGGCATCATATCATGATTGAGACCCTAACCCTTGATATATGAGACTAAACATCTCTAGCTAAAATTTTATAAATGTGCATCCATAATATGTAGAGAAGGTGTATTTTTAAAAATATTGAATATCAACCATGTATATAAACATTAAGCCTTAGCTCAAGAGCTTGCACACAAGGTTGGAATCAAACTTATTCACAATACTTTTAAAAGTATACAAAAGTAAAACCAATAACAACAACATAATTGTGAAGTAAGCCATAAGAGTTAGAGCAAACCAAACTAGTTCAACCTTTTGCTTTATTCTTTTCATAGGCTAATACTTAGTGAATGTTAGTGACAGCCGCAGGATCTTTTGTACCAACGGCTAGCATCAAATGTGCTCACAAATTTAGAAGATGCATTTAATAAAAAAGTGTATTTCACTTAGTTCTTTTGCCACTCACTATATTTTTCAATCCAAATTCAAACACTTTAATGCCTCCAATGTTTGGAAAATAATTTTATCAAGTGATTAAAGAAGACTTAATCTATCCAAATCCCAAGTAATTAGTCTCACCAAATAAATAGTGTTAGGTTAGTCAAGCTTGTAATTACTTGTACACAACCACTTTGAATCAACAATGTGTTGGATTTTATTGGGTGGCGAAAGTTAGTGGGTTTGCTTCAAGTCATAAGTAAAGAATAAAGTATACTCCAAGAATAATTCTACATTTGTGGTAGACCAAACCCAAATCTACTTATGCAACCAAGTCTTTGATGTTCTTTCTAAATTAAACTATCTTTTTGACACATAGCATTACAAAATGAACCAAAAATGTAATAAGCATTCAATATAGCCTAGCAAGGCTACTCCTGAAATTTGTGGGACGATAAACTTTTACGGTGTCATAGACGAAATCTTTAAACATAATTTTCTCCCGCTCTGGGGTCAGTTGATATATACATATTTACGTAAAAAAATTTGGGAACCGAATAATTATACACACATAAAAATTAGAAAATTTAGTTTAGTGGTAAAATGTACTCAAGAGTCAAGACTATTAAGTTGGAAGTAGGTCTTTATTAAAGAAACGTCTTCTTTACTCCTAGACTAAAAATATCTTTGGATCTTGAAAACTATTCTATTTATCTAGAGACTTGACTAACTCTTAACACACAACACAAAATTAAAGAGATAAGACATAGACCATTGTTAACACTTAGTAGTATTTGTTAGCTTTCAAACCACAAAGTGTTCAAGAAGTTCCAACATTACAATTCAACATAAACACAAAGTGTTCAAGAAGCTTATTGTGAGTATTCATCAATAAAGGCCAACACGACGTGAGGCCAATATGAAAAAAAAAAGATTAGCGTTAAAACATGTAAAAGTAGCCTCCTTTTGCATTTTAAAATTTTATTTTTATATATTTTTAGTTCCTTCAAAAATAATAATAATATTTTAAAAAGTTTTAAAAAAGATTCAAACTTTATGAAAATTTGGATGACCCGAATCACGCAAAGTCTGTTACCTTTTTTTCACCATTCATTGAAACACAACAGAGACTTCGTCTTCTTCGTTTGGTGCAGGAAGATTAAGATCTATCATCCTCTGTTTCATCACATACTCTGTTCTTAGAACTTGATGATGATGATTCCCAATTCCATGAGATCTTTTATGACCACCAAGAGCTTGTCCTGATGCAAAAACTTTAAGACAAATCGGACATTCATGGTTTCTTCTCTTCTCTGCAACTGCATTATCATCATCGTACTCTGTTTCGCTTCGTTGCTCTGTTTTGTTAAAAACTCTGTTTTTCTTGTGACTTGCTCTATGCCCACCTAATGCTTGATAAGATTTAAACACTTTATCACAAGTCTCGCACTTGAATCTCCCTTTCGTTTTAACAATCTTGCTCTGTTTCTTGTAATCTTCTGATTCCTCTGTTTCGAACTCTTCTTCTTTACTTGTAGTTTTCTTCTTCTTCCATTTGTCTCTTGACAACATCATGAGACAAAAGGCGAGATCTTCCTCTGTATCAGAAGCCGATGGCGCAGGATCAGACTCGTTTCTGTAACCGAGTTGACTCGTTTTCATTATCTTCTTCTTCGTTGAGAAAGAATCAAGCTTCCGAGTTCTCTTTGATCGTTTAATAATATTCGTCTCGCTTTCATCGTCTTCAAGAAGAAGAGAGCTTGTCTGATTCTTCTCTCTCTTTTCATCTTCAGAGGAAGAAGAAGAAACATCTGATTCAGTCTCTTCCTCGAGTTGAATCGTCCGTTCTTCATCATCTTCTTCTTCGAAGCTAAACTTATGAAGAAGACTTGGCATGTGAGATCTCATGTGACCACCTAAAGCTCTTCCATTAAAGAAGCTTTTAAAGCAAAGCTTGCACTTGTAACTCTCCATCTTCAATAACAAAAAACAGAGAGGAAGACGAAGAAGATGAAGAAGAAGAAGAAGAGAAGTGGAATCTATTAAGCTTTCTTCTTCACGAATATAACCTTAATAACAAGCTCAAGATTTTTTTTTTTTTTGGTTAAAGAAACAACTAAATTAAATTTGTTTAATTTTTTTACTATTTAACAAAATTTAATTTATTTTTGATCTGTAAAAAAAACGGAAAGTGAAAGAACAAAAAAAAAAAAATTCTAATTAAAGCGTATGCATGAAGTTGAAAAGAAGAAGACAATGTAACATGCGAGGCTTGCCCGTTTCTTCAAGTATTTACTTGAATTTACTAATTTACCCTTCTATGTAAATTTAGTGTAAAAATAGTTTTTTTTTACACCCAAAATAGCAATTGCTTTTGTCTATTTGTAGGCTTTGTTTTTTTTTAAAGTCAATTTGTTGGCCGAAATTAAATTATTTTAGATGAAACTCTCTAAGGGTAGTTTTGGAATTTCATGTTTTTTTGCTTGTAACGAGAAGGTTTTGTTGTAACGATTGAGAGGAAAATGTTAACATCATTTTGCTGTGAGTTTTGTTTTACTAGTTTGTGACTTCCACGTAGTACTCCAACGAATGGTTGTTTTAAAAATTACTTTCACCGTTAAGTAACTCTCTCTCTCTCGCTTCAAGCAAATACATTCGGGGTTCTAGATCTAACCATTTTGGGTCGAGTAACCCGACCCGTCCTATATCCGACCCAAATTAACGGATAAGAGTAATACGAATTTTCCGAGTGAGTCGACAAATTTTTTGTAAACGGATAAGGATCGGGTAAAAGTTAGGTAAATGTAATTATATGAATTTCATATTACCCATTCTCATAACTAAAAATTAGAATTTTATTTATAATTTAGTAAATTTTTCCTAGTAAGGTTAAATTTTTTTTGTCATATAGATTATTAAATATTATTTTTATATTATCAATTTAATAAGTCTTTTTATAGAAGATAGTAGTCTAATAAATATTATAAGTTATTATATTATTTTAAGAATTGAATGACAATAGTTACCCTACTTATTTTTGATATAATACGAGTGAGTGTATTACACGGGTATTGATTTTATCTACGCGACCTTTACTCTTCAATATTCGATCATTCTTATTACTGGTATGGTCCAAGTAGTAATTTTCGATATCCATACTACCCGTATCCGATCTTTACATGCCATTACTTGACCCATTACCCGTAATACACACTCTAATTCAATGTGATTTGACTAATCTTTACAAGTTATTCACGCATAGATTCAAAGTACTTTTGTGAATTGTAACAGTTGAATTAAGCTTAAATGCATATAATCACTATTCATAAACATAAAATGGAGACAAGTGTGACTGACTTTTAAAACTATGGTTTTCTTTTTCCTATAATTTTGGATCTTTCTTAGTTAGAAATGTCGAAGAACAAGTCAAGATGCCAAATTTTTTGCAATTACATTGTCACTTTTTGTTGTGACAAAAAAAAAGATTACATCGCCGTGCATTTTATGTCTAAAAAAGCATATGTAATATATCATACATGAAGACTATATTGTATCATCTAATTAGTAATAATCAAATTCATATTTTAAATAAATTTTCTCCACTCATTTAGTATTTTCTTAAGAACAACGCGGTTTTAACTCTTTTTAACATAAAGAATCTTAATTTAGTTAGGTAGTTTTACAACATAAAGACTTTCTAAGTAAAACTTGATAAATCTTATTTTACCAAACTTGTGAAAAGTTGTTTTGCGGCTAAATTGTCTTTCGTTCACATGAAAACTACTTAGCACCTCTCCTAAATTGGTACAATCCGATCTAAAGACTCTTTTGTCCGGTTTAAAGATTGTCTTTTCCCGAGTTCGAATTTATGAGATAATATTTTGTACCCAAAATATCGTGAAACAAAATTCATTCAATTATTTATGTCGGATTTGGTTCAGTTTGATAGCGCTTTTCTTGTCGGATTCGGGTTAGGGTTTTTTTCAGTCCTACTCTTTTCCACATAAAAGCTCAAACAAAATCGGTTTATATTTTTATAAAATCATGGGCTCTTTTAGGCCGAGTCACTATAACTCTAAGCCGATAATTATCTCAATGACATGATACATTTTCAAAAAAAAATATTTATTTTACTGCTCATTGAAATTTTACAACCTCAATATATTTTTTATCTTCAAACGTTACAATTCGTTTGAAAGGGAAAGAAAATAATCATTTGTGTTTCTTGTGAGTCTTCATAGGAACCGGGAAATTAACATGGGAAAGGTAAATAGCACCGGGACTCCACTTTTCCGGTATGACATCTTTAGCAACGATAACTTTCTTGGTCACAGCCGAGGTAAGGCGGACGTTGAAGGGACCTTTCAATGCACAACCGGGGTTAAGTTTCCATACGGCGGATCTCATTTTCTCCATTTTCATGTATTGTCCGCCTGCCGGTTGAACCTCCACGCAGGCGAAATTTCCGTCACCGTTTGTGAATTTTACGGCGAATGACATGTAGTATGGATTTGCCCCGGCGTCGACATGGATAGCTATTTTACTCTTAGGATGTTTGCAACATGCACTGCATATTGTAGAATCATACAAGTATAATATTTAGTTTAAAAACATATTTAATTTGTTATATTGTGTAAGAACTCTATAAATTAATAACTCGATAAATCAATGAATAGTTATATTCAAACCGGTTTTGACTATAGCCTTATCAACAATACTTACCGTTTGTATTGAACTTTAATTTCTCCAAGGTTGCGTAATTCATCTCCCTTACCATGTTTGGCCAATGCACCAAAGGCCTTACCGCTAAGATCGAAATGGACTGCCTCCTTCGTGCAGCCGGGACACTCATCCGATATCATCACCTTGATCGGCTTCTTAGTGCACAATGGATGGTCGCACTTAAGCTATATAACATATCAACATTATGTAAAATTATATAAATGGTTAGCATATGTTATAAACTAAAAATGGTTACTATATACTTATACATTACTATATATATTAATACCCTGTAACATGCCCCACAACCAGTTCCATCTTTGTACAATGATGGTCCTCCGGCTGAAACCATACATTTGTAAGGTGACTTTGCCACTGCATCACCGAACCCACAAGCTCCACCTACATACATATTTTAAGAATCGTATTTATATGCAACGGTATTTTCAAACTATTACGGATAAATACCTCACATCGGTAGTTGGAAAGAGTCTTAAGTTATATACAAGGGACATGAGTCAATTTTGAGTTGATCGGCTCATGTCCCTTATATACTCCCTCCGTTTCTCAAAAAGTGTCGTTTTGAGGTTTTAATTTTGTTTCACAAAAGTGTCGTTTTACATTTTCAATGCAAATTTATAAGCAAAATTCCGATTTTAACCTCAATGTTTTAATGTATTAATTGGAGAGAGAATTATTTTTAAAGTATTAATAAAGGATATGTAAGATTTTTTAAGAATTTTCTTAATATGCGTGAAAAATGTCATAATGATACTTTTTATAAAACAGATGGAGTACTAGTTAGATCCCTTCCAACAACCGATGTGGAATATTTATCTCTAATACAAACATTCGTTTGTGTATCGAAACGGTTTAGTTAATTACCTGTGCTGCCAGGACCATCTCGGTCGCCGTACCAGGTAATGCCGGCGACGTTCCATTTGGTGTTATTAGAATGGGAAGAACATGGCTTTGATGAGATTGCAAAGAGAGCAACCATAAGACAAAGGTGTGTGCTTGACAACATTGCCATGTCTTTTGAAAGGATGAATGAGTTTTTATTTTTTATTTTTGTTTGGAGAAAAACCAAACTTAAATAGGTTTTAGATTTACAACTAAAGAAGACAACAATAATAGTTACCCTAGATTGTAGGAAAATGAAATCTTAAAAAAGGTGTATGTTATCATTTTAGAAACTAAAAACTAGTAATAAAACCATTACCGTTCAACGATTAAAGGTTTATTTTAATTAGTTTCTTTACTCTTTTACTTTGTAAATTCCCTATATTTGAATTGGTGGAGAATAAATTCAGTGACATACAAGGGGTTGATATTTTATATAATATAGGCTTTGTTAGTTTTCGAAATCATATTTAAGCTAATCTAAATTCTAGTGTGTGCGTATATAACGATCATTTATCGTCGAAATTGTCATAACTTAGCGGTTAATGCCCTAGTGCTTAGCTCAGACATATGAAACTCAACTTGACCAGATCGCGTTGCTCCACGTCGTAGAGTTTGGTTATGGATCGAGTCTTGTTGATCCAACTAGTGACAAAACAAAAACCTTTATCAAGTGAACCATTGAATAGTAAGTTTTTGATGGTTTTCTTTGTTTATATTTTTATCCCTCCAATAACCTTAAATTAGCTCAAATCATGAATTAATTTTGTTTTTGAATATTTTGCATAAAAGCGTTTGTTTGTGTCTCTTCGACCCAATAGTATTTAAGCTTTCTTGATGGTTTTAGCTGAGCAAATGGACTTGTTACGAACACTTTCAAGCCCATAATAAATCGATCAATTATAATACTATTAACCAAGGTGATAATTGCATTTTAAAGAAAGATCAAGCTACAAACAAAAATTGGTCAAATAAATAGAATAACAAATAACAATAATTAAAATATTTGAATTTCTCAATGAACAATGTAATTAAACAATCAAATAAAAACAGTGTGTATACCTATGGTTAGGCAATTATTAGACATCATATCAACACATAAATTCTGATTTTATTCTTTTAAATATTTGGTGCAATGGATTAAGGCAAATGATTGAGTCGATGCCTTTGGTTAGGTAAATGCTCGTGAACAACACTACACTATTCTTTTTTGTATATGATTAATGAAGAAAATTATATAGAATACACTTTGTGTGTGTTCTTATACAAATGGCATAACTATATTTATTTAATTTAAATAAAAAATGTCGAAAACGTCGTAGTCCAATGATAAAGATAGAGTCGTATGACAATCACCATGCGAATTCGAACTCTGCTGAAGGGAACTGCCGCACAACTATCTCTAGACACCCTACACGAGTATGAACTTTTGCTTTCGGCCTATCTACAAATTCGGAGAGAAAACCTATCCATAAATTAAAGCATAAGATTTACTCCTGAGTTATTAAAAAAATGTCTAAATTATACTATTTTGCATAAGAATGAGAAAGATACAATGACAACTTGTGAGTTTCAAAAAAAAAAAAGTGTTGACTATATTGCATTTCTTTTTGCAATTTAAAAACTAAAAGACTAAATGGGAAGCTAGGCATGATCATGGTTTCGGGGGTGTCCTACATACAAAAGTTGAGAAAGATTCAATTAATCTATAATATCTTATATAATAAGAAAAGTTGGTGAACATATATAATGTACATGGAAAGTTTAAGAAGATATATTAATTAAAGAATTTAAAACTAGTGGTTATGAGGTATGTTTGTAAAGCCACCGTTTAATCAATTATCATATCTTTAGCATTCATATAGTTATATGGAAAAAAATGAACAACTTTGACATCTTTTAATTATTTGGGTACAAATGTTTTTTCAAATAAAACATGGAGGTAAGTATGTGTTGATGTCAAACATAATAAAACTTTTTTTTATGTTTAAGTAAAATGAGATGATTTTTAAAAAACCTTTTACTTTCTAATTTTCGATTTTAGTATTTATTATGAAATTACTTAAAATCAATTCTCTTTATTTTTCAATCTACAAGTTAGTTGAGAAATGTAGGTATTAGTACTAATTGGTAAGTATGTACATGTATTTTCAACAGAAAATCGTCATGGAACCGAACATCCAAAGTTTCTGAGTGATTTTGATCCTGATTCAGAAGCGGGAGGTACATCTCTGATGAAGATTCCGTGCTACTTAAATAAACAATGTAAGGACATAAAGATTTGTATTCAACCATGATCTCAAATTCAATAGATATATTGAATATACAATGCTCCACCTATTTGCATCAATGCTCATTTACATTTACACCATATACCACAAAAAAAAAACACAAAGGAAGACAAAATCTAACCAACAAGTTTGTCAGAAAGTCAAGATCACAAACACAAAAAGACAAAGCCTAAGACTAAAAAAAAACAAAACAAGAGTTTCTTTCTCTACAACAAGATTCGAGCAAACTGATGATGATGATGATGTTTAGGATCTTGAACAATCATCTTTCTCGATTTGATTTCTTCAGCGCAACGTAATGTCTTCTCTATTTGATAACCTCCTCCAAAGCTAACTTCTCTTTCAAGATGACAACAATAACTCTCGAACACACTCACATTTACATGTAACTTGAATCCCATCAAGAACAAAAACTCTAACTCCAATTTATTTAAATCTTTTGTCTCTAATCCACCTACTTTCGCAAAATATGAATTCCTATAATTCCTGATATAAAAAACAAAAAAATAATTTAGTATTTAACAAAAAATCGAAATTACTTAGAAATATTTAAGTTTTTTTAGTTAAATACTTACAAATCTTCAACGTATTTAGAAGCAATCATTATGGTGGTAATGAGGAGACGATGTACATTGGTGAGACTAATTCTAAAACCGGGATTGGTTTGACAAAACCGATCAATATAAACATAAGCCACCACGTAAACCGAAGGACCGGTTTTAGTATACCGGAAAATTCTCTCTAAATATGATTGAATAGTCATATCCGGTACTTCACGGCAATCAAATATTTGCATTTTGCTACAACCACCGGAGGAATATGGCGGCGACGACGCTCTTCGGCTTATCCTCTGGTTCCGAGTAAGAGTTCTTTCGATAAGCGAAGACAGAACAGAGATAACAAGTGGCATGTCGGAATTTTCTTGATAAGAGTAAAGATCAGACCGGAGTTTTCTTGGAGAGATTGTTAGAGAATTTGAAACCGCCATCGATCTTGATATGAAAATTTAACAAAGTGTGATCAACAAGGAAGAGATGTAATTGAAGAGGAAGTGAAAGAGAAAGGTTTTGTGGAGGTTTATATATATAAGATGATTCGAATGTAACGAGTAGGTAGCTTCCTATTATTTTTCTTAAGAATTATTATTTTAAGTAAGTGTTTGTTACTATACTAACCATCGTGTGTATTAAATTGTATAATAATAATTGTTGTATTGTTAAATAGAGTTCGTAAATGTACGGTTGGTGAAAGTTTTAAATCGTAATATGGGTGATTTGTTATTAGTGTAAATAAATAAAAAATTAGGAGAAAAATGTTGTTGTAAATAATCATATTGCTCACTTTAAGTAGGTGTGTGAGTATAAAGGAGTCAATTATTTTACTTTTTTTTTTATCGGCAATTTAGATCATAACAGATCGATCCGAAAATCTTTAACTCCACACAGAGGAATTTAGATTACAACGGACCGATCCGGTGGTTTCTAAACTCTACATACAGGCGTATTCATATATACGCGATATCAGATTTTGAACTCGCGATCCCGAACTTATGAGAGAGCGGTTTGCTCATTAAGTTAAAACTCCTTCTCGAATCAAATATTTTACTAATGAGTTGAATTATACATTTTTATTATTTTTACATGGTCTGAAATAGATGCAATATCACAAGAAATACAGAAATAAACAAGTACAACTTTTTTTTGTTAAAAAAATCGGAAATAAATTTAAATATATTATATATATATCGTTCAACATAATATTTATATTTAAATATATACACATCTGGAAGAATTTTTCAAATGGAATTTTATGGGAAAATGAAACGACATCGATTTTTGGAGTCATATGGAAGGTGGAAAGAAGCTACTAAAATAAGGAATTTATTTAATTATTTTATCAAAATAATTCTTTATTTATTTGGTAACAAAAATAAAAATAGTTAAAAAGATTTGTGTGTCTCCCTTTTATAAGCCAACGTACAGATGTAACAGCTAAGCATTTTATTTCATATTTTAATGCAATAACTAAAATCCAAAGTACTTCAAATATACAAATCCCAAAAATTTACATCAAACAAAGAATCTCCGCCGACAGTTTGTTGACAGATGAATCGAAGTCAGCTTAGTTGAAAGTCTTTTTCTTTCCATCTTGACTTAAACTAAAGACTTAACACTTCGTCGGTAAAGGTGAAAAACCTTTCCGAAGTAAAAAACCGACGAGGCTAACAATACTTTCCGGAGTCGAAAGACGGTACACACACCGAAAACTAACAATACTTTCCGGAGTCAAAAGACGGTACACACACCGAAAACTAAAAACATTAACATTAAAGAGATTCAAGATATAACAACAAGCGATCTATAAGGCGTAAAACTCTAACAAGGCGAAAACAAACGAATTGAAAACGAAAATAAGCGAAAAAGCACTATTGGCCGACTTGGTTTTAGCATTGGAGACTCACTAATTTTGCAGTCTTTATGGGTTGACTCTTGTGTATTGTCTTTCCCACGAGTGAATCTCGTAGGGTCTCAAAGTAAAAATCACTAACCACCTTGTCACCGTCTAATGTGAAGTCGAATCGAACATGGATTCGATTTGTACGATTTTTTTTTTTGAATTCGAAATCTTTTTCATTAAGAAATCATAAAGTTAAAGAGATATCCTCTAAAGAGAAAAGGGTTTCATTTCGGCTTGATAATGTATATTATAGTTAAGTTTGAGACATTAATTTTGATTTCCTAACATATGATCAAACTAAGATCAGTTTATACTCTTTAGTGTTTTGTAACAGTTTTTAACCACATTCTACATATATATTAATGTATTCTAAACTTTCTTTCATGGTACATGGGCATCGTTTATATATTTTTATCAATTAATTTATTAAAACTTCATATACGGTCTAAATAAATGGAGTAACCGATATAAAATCTCTATTATCTATGGAAACAGAGACAAAAAATGTTCCAAAACTCTTTGACCATCATCCTATGTAAGTGAACGATGCAACTTTGCAATAAAACAAGATTTTCATTTTTTTGAATTGTTTTCAACATCAGTGGATTAACACCTACGAAAATATAGAGTTTTTTGGGAAATGATCTATAAACTGAAATTTATACTCTTTAGTGTTTTTTAAAACTTTCTAACCACATTCTACATATATATTAATGTATTTTAAACTTTCTTTCATGGTAAATGGACATCGTTTCTATTTTTTATCAATTAATTTCTTAAAACTTTATATAAAACCTTAATAAGTGGAGTAACCGATATAAAATCTCTAATATCTAAAAAAACGGGGACAACAAATGTTCCAAACCTCTTTGACCATCATCCTATGTAAGTGAACGATGCAACTATGCATTAAAACAAGATTTTCATTTTTTTGAATTTTTTCCAAAATCA
>OVAN01001372.1:0-18128 GCA_900406275.1 Anastatica hierochuntica
ATTTATATGATAAATGAAATAACAATATTATACATATGTATATCGATACATGTTTATATTAATTAGTATATATATATGTTTAAAGTCAATGTGGACTTGGTAGCCCATTTAGCTATTGTAGCATATATATATTAACTCCTCCGTTTGAGTTTNCATAGACAAATTGTTTGTCTATTTTTGAGATCTGATCTCAACAGCACTAGCACCTCGATTCGATCCAGTTTGTGTGTGTGTGGATACCGGTAGAGACACGACACTTGGAGTGCTTAAAACCTCGATCCAAATCTGGATCAGACTTCCATTGCGTATTTTCCAGGTATATTCGATACCCCGTAGA
Source organism: Anastatica hierochuntica (assembly GCA_900406275.1). Classification (NCBI taxonomy): domain Eukaryota; kingdom Viridiplantae; phylum Streptophyta; class Magnoliopsida; order Brassicales; family Brassicaceae; genus Anastatica; species Anastatica hierochuntica. The sequence continues at coordinate 338 of OVAN01001372.1, forward strand.
TTAGATTCAAAATCAATAATTTGCACGGTTCGTGGGAATAAAGTTCGTAAATATATTTATAAATTGCTTATAATCGTTACGAATTCCAACACATGCACTTCTCAATCTCAAACACTTTTGATGGAGAGTGTTGCAACATGGACTTCCTACTAATACTGAATGCATCAAAAGAGGTACAAATCTTGATCCTATTTGCCCACCATGTGGAGAATATGAAGAGACTATAAATAAAATGTGTTCCAATGTCGAATTGCAAGAGAGGTTTGGGAGATTGCACCATTGAGATGCTCACAAGGTGAGCTGAACTTTCACAATTCCTTGACTGATAATGTCTAGGTTGTCTTTGGCCTATATATTATTCAAGATGGTCAAAGGTTTCATCTACCTGTGTTTATTGGTTGGAGATTGTGGAAAAGCAGGGAGGATGTTGTCTTCCGTAACAGAAGAAATCTCATTCCACACGTCATCACTACATCCTTCTTGGACATGACAGAGCGACTTCATGCATTTACAGAGTCTCCCGCAATGCCTTCCAATACAATGCTCAATCTAAATACTAGTATGCAACTAAATCTTCCTATGAGATTTTACTATTATTGTTTTGTAGATGTTTCATGGAAATCATCACTAGAGAAGGCAGGAATTGTTAGGGTTCTTTACCGCTCTCAGAATAAGTTGATCATACAAGGTTGTGCTTCAACTTAGCCTGTTAGTACAATTCTTGAGACAGAGGCTCTTGCTATGAGGAAGAATTGATACAAGTGAACAAATTGGGATATCATAATATTATGTTTTGTGGAGACAATTTACTCTTATATTCCACTCTCAGTAAGGTGGAAAGACACAAGAATGCTCACAATGCAATCAATGGCTTATATGAGTACATGAGGGACACTACTCATATCATTGGAGATCGCCAAGATATTGCTTTTCGTCATATGAAAAGAGCGTTTAATGTCGCAGCCGATATCCTGACAAGGAGAGCTAGAATGTTGTCATCAAACTCTGCAATCAAATGGTTCTAATGCTTTTGTGAACTGTAAATTTCCTCAATTAATGAAATTACTGGCTGACAAAAAAACACACACACACAGTTGAGTCTTTGACCAAACCATCAAAGGAGTTATCAAAACAAAAATCAAAGACATTACCAAAAGCAAATCCAATTGGCAAATGTATCGTTGTTAAGGTTTTTGTAATATGAAACCGAGATGAAAGTTTCTTACGTGTTTCTTTGTTCTTATGTAGAAAGTGTGGTTGAATTTAGAATGTCTTAATGCGTTTCTCGTTTTAACGTATGTCCAATTTGACAGTTTGGTCTAAATAAGCATACTCACGCCACTTTTACCAAAAGCGAATACTCACGCCACTAACATACACAAAGTGAGGTAATGTAGTGCATAGTTCAAAACACAAAATAAAAAGACAAAATAATAAAAAAATTGGTTGCTTTTTTATAGTGGTTTAATTAGTTTTACCTATAATTTTCCTAACTTATCATCTGCACAAAAGCGAAGCATAAATAAATTTAATATGCCGACCATGCAAAGAGGGAAAAATATATATGCATTGACATATTTTGTTTGTTAAACATGATTATATTCAATAGTGAAATTTAGCCATTTTATTTTGCTTCAGAAAATTGACCATTTTATTCCGAGAAAAACAAGGTGAAATTGTTTATTCTACAACAAAATTTGATTTAACAGCCAAATTTACAACGCCACTTGAAAAAAATGCAAGCGTACATTTATCGGGTTGGGATATTACAGTTACTCCCTTTGTGAATAAAAAAATAAAATATGCAATCACCATTATGACATTCGCCTGAAATCAGACTTCTATAGTGGTATGATTATAAACTCTACATGAAGTCTAAATTATTTTATAATTAGACTTCGATGAGAAGTCAGAAACTGAATAAATTAAAAAAGAAAAATAGTAAAAACATATTTTGTTAAAGTTTTGATATAGAGAAATTAAGTATAGAATATTTATGTTGGATTCAAAAATGGTCACGACGAAATCAATACCTAAAAAGCGCAATGAAAATGTTGTCTCTCTTTTGGGAGCAAAAATCGTAAAAGGATTATCAATTCCGAGGCTTTTGCCATCTAATCGATCTCCTCTCAACCAAACGTCGAAACCCCGCGTCTAGCCAACCATAGGCAATCGCTTCGCAAAGTCTAGTCACTCGCGAGCAACTAAACACGGGAATATAGAAATCAACGCCCGAGACTTTCGTATAATTCCTGAGAGATCTCAATAGACAAGTTTCGAAGCGATAAGAAGTCACTGTAAACGCCGGATAACCATGTCGCTTCGGAAACACGAACAAGGTCTAGTCACCCATTGGGCGACAAGACTCATAGCAAGTCTAGTTTCCCAATGGGCGACTAGACTCTCAGAAGGTCTGGTCGCCCAATGGGCAACTAGACTCGTAACAAGTCTAGTCTCCCATTGGGAAACTAGACTCTCGGAAGGTCTAGTCGCCCAACGAGTGACTAGACTCGTGACAAGTCTAGTCGCCCACGTTTGACTAGACCACGTCCTCTCGATCATCTTCTGCTTCGAATCTTGGTTTGACTGTCTTTTGTTTCATCTTGATTGGAGTTTCCGTTAAAATTTTGAGATAATAATCGTAAAGACTTGTTCTTTTCGTAAAAACGCCGCATCGATCGTATAAAACGATAACAATTAACTCGAACACTGATATTATCTTAACTATACGATCAGTCTTATCATTTTGTGAAACCATCGCCGCGTAATAGTACGAAGAACGATTTCTCCAAAAGAAATCGTAAAAGTCACTTCGTCGCAAAATAGACCAGGAAGGCCCAGGACGGGATAAAAGTCCACTTACGACTCCGGACGAGAAGAGGCCCAACTACGTCAACGATTCACCTGAGTTTCGTGAAAGATAAAAGGAAAACGCGATAAAGTTAATGTTTGGAGATAAATATGGAAAAATCGTGACGATAAGGAATATTTTCGAAAAAATGAATATTTCAGCAGAAGGATATACTCAAATCTAGGGCGGAAAAGGAAACCGGACTAACCTATGAAGGCATACATAAGAAAGGCTAAGGAGAAGAACGAAGACGCACAGAAATTTCTTCACAACTCAGACTTAGAGCAATTCGGTTTATTTTCGTTTTTGTTAGCGAGTCGTGTCTTAAATAGGTTTACACGTCTTACGCTGTTAGAACAAGGATACTCGCTGACAGCTCTTGCGGCCACGCCTTATCACCTTTTAACGCTTAACATAGATTCAAAATAAGATCTCTATTGCTTAACTCTTATTTTCGAATTTCTCTTTTACTTTTACTTCGTCGTCTGTTTCTAAGTACTTTTAATCTATTGTTGTTTGGTTTAGCAGAAATCTGGGACCTCATAGAAAGTTGGGTTTTCTGGCTTTTCTTCGATTACGAAAATCGGCAGTGCGAATTTCGGTTCCCACAGTTTAGCGCTAGAAAGATAGGGCCTATTCGTTCAGGGTACAAATCAATCTAACTCGCAGCCGCAAAACGCTAGATCAAATATGACTACATACGACCAGAACAATCAACCAGCTCGTGACGGCGACAGTGCCAATAACGACGCTGAAAACACTCCGACGACGAACAACATCGCGGTCAAAGCTGTCACAAACACCGCGATGTTCAAGGAGATCAAAAGGATTTTATCGACTCTCGAAAAGAAGTCGGCCGAACAAGACAAACTAACTAGTTGTCTTGCTAAATAGGTTGAAACCCTAACCGCGAGGACTAGAACTATTCTTCTGCGCGGAGCTACCAGACTCCGCGGAAGAAGACTCGACTTTACCACTATGCTTGGCTTAATCCAGAACGCGCAGGAAAATCCATCAGGACAAAACCTCGATGTAATCCCCCCTGTCGCGACACGGAATAACTTGGAAGACTGTCCAAATCCCAAGAAAGAAACGAAGGAAAACGAAGTCGAGCGAATCGACTTGGACTACAACTATCAATCCGATTCCACGGATGAAGACGCTGACATACACCCAAGAAGGGTCAAGGGTCGCACAACACGGAAAGGCTCTCAACTCAACGAACCCATGATAGGAGAAGAAGAAAAAATCTTCAGGGTAGAGCAATAGAAACAGGCTGAGGAGCAGGCCAGAGCCATTCACATTTAACACCGACCGTCTCGAAAAAGACCATCAACGATTTCAACGAGATTCACGATCTCCATGACTACATCGTGAAAACAGCAACAGAGGTTAAAGCGGTAAAATTGTATATCCACTACGCGACAAGTGCCGCGCCAGAGATCGATACGCTCCTCGAAGAGGCTCGAAAAACTCCATTCACTACTCAAATAACCAACACCAGAGTCTCGGATCCCGGGAAGGTGAAAATCCCAATGTGTGATGGAACCTTCGATCCGAAAGCTTACCTGTAGACTTTCCAGATCGCGATGGCGAGATCCAAGTTCAAGGAAGGCGAGAAAGATGCTAGTTTCTTCCACCTTTTTGTCGAGCATCTCTAAAGGGCGGCCCTCGAATGGTTCTCCCGTGTAAAATGAAACTCCTTCGGACGTTTTCGTCAATTCTCCTCAGAATTTCTCTAACAATACTACCTGTTTATGGACAGAGAAACCTCCTACGTCGATCTGTGGAACCTGTCGCAAAGAGAAGACAAATCTCTCTGAGATTTCATGAACATGTTCAAGATAGTAATGTTGAGAGTCAACGGGACTAGTGACAAGGTGGTACAAGTCAAAGCTCAGGAAGTGAATAACTCTCAAAAAACCACGCACTATTCAGGATGCACTTCATAAGGCTACAGACTTCATCATCGTCGAAGAAGAGATGAAAGCTCTAACACAAAAATACAAACCAGCGAAGGCAGCCTCAAAAGACTTAACCCCATAACAGAAAGCAAAAAAAGAAGATTCCTCATAATGAAAAGTATGTCCATCACGTGGGAGAAGATGTCTGGGAGGCACATAACTACGCCATCAACTTCCCGTCCGATTAAGGCAGGACATCGTGGAACACCTGGACGCGGAACACATCATACGACGAGAACACCATCTGCGAATTCCACCAAACGAAAGGTCACTCCACCGTAAATTGCAAGGTTCTCAGAGCGAGACTAACAGCAAAACGACTCACAGGGGAAATCTCAGACATAACCAGCATAAAAGACCTCAAAGGCGATACAGACCGTCAACCTAGGACCAAAAAAGCACCCCTAGGAGACACCATGTCTCAAGAAACTCAAGCGGATAGAAAATACGGAAGGAAACCGACGACAAAGGAAACGTCTTCAATCGCCGCAGAGTGAATATGATTATCGGAGGGTCGCAATACTTTCACGATACCGTCTCATCGATAACAGCGTATCACCGAAAGGTTGTGTCAAGTGCAAACTAGCCTACGTCACTCTACACCGCAAGCGATACCGCAAATGATACATCGCTTTCGAGGAATACAAAACTGTCAGAATCGATAAACCCCATAGCAATCCCCTCTCGTCATAAAAGATCCCAAAGTCGCCAGGGTCCTCATCGACACAGGAAGTACCGTCGATACCCTCAACATGATGAATATCGACTTATTCGAGGTCACACCCGCACCGAACCACTCATGGGTTTCTCCGAAATGACATCAATGACTCAGATTGATCAAGTTTCCTGTGATGGCCAAGGAAATAACAAAAGTCGTCGATTTTGCTGTCGTCGACCATCCTGCCATCTATACCGTGATCATGGGAACCCATGGTAAACTCCATGAAGCAGTCCCATCGACCTACCACTTAGGCATTAAATTCTCAACTCCCTACAGAATCGCCGCAATCTGGCGATGCCAAAAACAGTCACGACTCTGCTTCCTAGCCGAGCATAAGCTAAGACAATTCGCAATGACGCCCATGTCCAAACCCAAATGAATGAAGACAATTCGGCAGTCAGCAGAAGACACTTTGGAAAAAGACGTGTCAGAATCGTCAACTCAAGAAACGGCTCAGTCCGAGGGAAACAAGCAAACTTCCGAGCCCAATATTCCCAACAAAGCAATACCCTTGACACTAGAGGAAATCGTCGATCCAACTGTAGTCTCGAGACTAAAACGACTGACGCAACTCTACCAAGTGAGTAATCACTCGCATCAACAAACTGAACTACGAGACGGCTTGATCCTTTAAAGAGGTACGTAGGTAGCTCTTCGCAAGAGGAGTTCAAATATCCCCCTCTCTATAAAAGGGGGAGTGGATGTTCGTATACTCATATACTCCACACTTTGTAATCGACACTTTCGATACGTTTTAGCAATAAATTTTTTGCTTTTTATTTTTCGTATAACCCAAAAACGGAAATCATACGAGAAAACCTTTCTTAACGGATCTTGACTATAACGTGTTCATCAACACATTCTACAACAAAACAGAAAAACTTTTGGAAAAAGCGAGACGTCGCGAATTTCCGAGAAACACAATTCCGAGCTCGATCTAAAACTTCTAAAAAAAGTCGCAAGACTATCAAACCCCTACCGGCAACATGACAAGTACTTGTCCCAACTTCGCACCCGTCGATTGGCCCCGACGGACAAACTAATCAATCACCTTAACCTGCTCTTCACGAAGAATGGGTTCTCATACATCCGACTAGGATAATAGCGCGCTATAAAAGAAATCCGAAATTTTTGGTCAGCACTTCGAGATGACTTAGAAATTGTCTTTGGAGAAATGCTCGGCTCCTGATTAATGCAAGTCTTATAAGCCGAGAACTTATCGCAGAATTCAATATCAAAATGGAGCCAGGTCGAAATCAAAAACGGGAAACGTAAGTCGGAGTTAGTCACCGCACGCCCTAATGCAAGAGTAAACCTAGGTCTTACGCTAAACCCATCACATTGGTCTCAAACATCTGAAGACATAGTATCTAACCAACGCCAGATCCCAAAACTTGTCTCTTCGTCTTTATTCGTAATTATAAGAATCTGAAAGACTAAATCTCTCGAAAACTTGCACCCGAAACAAAAAATGAATATAGCGATCCTTCAAGAAATGGATATGAGACGACAACTCATAATTTGCCTTCACGTACGTAGCACTACTCATACATTATCAAATCAAAATAAAAGCATCGTTTATTAACACTAAATCGCAAGATGACAGGGGTTTCGAAGCCACATACGGCCGACCCCAATAGATAGAAAATGGCCACACTTGGCAAAAATAAGAACACGACTTAAAACAAGGAACACACTCCCTCTGCATACAAAAAGCTCTTATTCACAAATCATATTCGTAATAGCTAGAGATCGAAAAATCGTCCACACTAAATGGGTTTGGATTTTGGTCCACCGCGTCCTCCTCGCCCCGAGCGATGTCCCCTAATTCCTCTGAATCGGGAGAACGAGTATCGGGGCGCTGTGACCCCGAACCATCTCTTCGATCGAAGGGATCGAAGACTCGACATCCTTGCACATCTTCATGTGGCTGGACATTTTGTCCATCACGAAGTGAGAGGAGTAGTCATAATGTTGGGTGCGTCACAAAGCATCCACCGAACCACGACACTCACGGTAATCTCCAAAAAATTGTTGCGCGTACTTGTAACGGTCAAATTCCGCCGCAAACTAAATCAAATGTTCAGCCACAACCGAGGCGACCTCACATTTTCCGCGTCTATACGCACGATGAACCTGTGATGCTTGATTCCGCGCCAACTCCTTCTCAAGAAGTGCAACCGTTTCGACTTCCCTTTTCTGGCAGGAGTTCTCTTCTTCGAGTTTCTCGGCCTTGAACCGAGCCGTCTGCGCCTCCAAGCTGCTCGCCCTAAGGGCCTCGTCCATCATGTTGAGACCCTGCAAAGGAGGGATCCTTTAAAAAGTTAGGGGCGAAGTCATATGAATGAACATAATCCTGTGGTATGCTCGAAAACTAACCCCCATGCACAAACGCGAGGCCTCCGCGTACTGTCTCGACCTGACGAATCCAGCATCAATCGCAGGTTGATGCGACAGGGCATCAAAAGAAGCACTGAAAGTGTCCAAGTATGACCCTTCTCTAAAAGGCGGCAGCGAAGGTTGACTCGGACCACTTCCGTCTCCGCTGAGGAGATTTTGGTACCACGCCCCCTCGGACGACCCCCTCCTATCCTCGACAATGCCGCCCCCGTCATTTGACGCGCGCTCATTCCTGGGAGTCCTCTCCCTCTTCTTGTCAGGAGGCATCTCGTATAGAGTGAAGCCATTCATGGTCGGTTCTAACTCCTCTCCCATGACTGCATCAGGCTGAATCTGATTCTTGTGATACTTAACCGCGTTGCAAACTCACTGCATGGAAAAGTAACCCCAATGGAACGGACCGCCTCGATGAAGGTTCCTAACGACGCAAAGATCTTCCGGATGTGGGGGAAGGGGATAAAAAACTGTAATACAAAAGAACTATCAGATATGGGAAATCGAAAAGAAAACGATCAGAGAATCGAAAACAATACCCGCGGGACCCCATATACACCTAAAGGAAGAAACGTATTCGTCCTCGACAGAGGCACTATTTAAACAAACGAAGAAGTAACGCTTGTTCCAACTGTGGAAATTAGACGTAAACGATCAGATAACCGGCATATTGTTCTTCAACTTAAGATAATACCGAAGCGACAGACTCGTGGCCTTCGGAGACAAAAAAGCCAATAGATTGTCGATGCTTAGATCCATCCCTCATTCGTAACTCAAAATCAAGATTCCGTCAAAGTGTTGGAGACGGGCGGGTGAAAGCTAGCCGATCGATAAGTTGTAATGGTCTAAAAATTGAACTATGATCCCCGGAATGGGAAACCATAGTCGACAAAACAACAAATGCGCCTCGTAGCATGTAAAGAAACCGCGAGGTGGAGAATCAACATCCTCTCTGACCTTCGGCATCCGAAAATCCACCTCCTCCAGAACTCGGCAAAAATCCCGGATGACGGCAAGGAAAATGTCCTGGCATCCGGTCAGCCCAGTGGCGTCCTTTTTGAAGGTTTGTCTTGGTGGACACCATGAGTCGGGCAATAGAGCTTCGATATCACACTTAAGACGCCAGTACTCCCTCACTTCCTCGGGATCGACCGAGTGTGGCAAGAACTCGATTTTTTGTACGACGTCGTCCTCTCGAACTCGTAGGCTTTCAGGGTCTAAAATCGACGGCAAAGCGTTTGCGAAAACTCGAGCATTCGAAGCCATACCGAAAAAGAGGAGAGAGAGATAGAAAGGATAAGGAGTTTTACCTTAAGGAATTTTTTCTTGTGAAAATGAGCAAGTGAAAGATTTGGAAAGGTACTCCTCATATTTATAGAAAGGGAGACTTACTATTCATTCTCAGACTTTTTAGCCATCAATCCCACCTAACTTACCTAACGTGCTTTAAAGTTCGCAAGAACATTCCAACGATTCTTGAAAACTAGAAGGCTAACTGTTGGGGTCAAAAAATGGTCACGACGAAATCGATGTAAAAAAAGCACAACGAAAATGTTGTCTCTTTCAGGAGCGAAAATCGTAAGAGGATTATCAATTCCGACGCTCTTGTCATCTAGTTGATCTCCTCTCAACCAAATGTCGAAACCCCGCGTCTAGCTAACCATAGGCAATCGCTTAGCAAAATCTAGTTATTCGCGAGCAACTAAACGCGAGAATATCGAAATCAACGCCCGAGACTTCCGTATAACTCCCGAGAGATCTATATAGACAAGATTCGAAGCGATAAGAAGTCACTGTAAATGTAGGATAACCACATCACTTCAGAAACATGAACAAGGTCAAGTCGCCCGTAGGCGACTAGACTCTCGGCAAGCTTAGTCGCCCAACAAGAGACTAGACTCTCAGCAAGCTTAGTCAGCCAACGAGCGACTAGACTCTTGGCAAGTCTAGTCGCCTATTGGGCGATTAGACTTATAGCAAGTCTAGTCGCCCAATGGGAGAATAGACTCTTGACAAGTGTAGTCGCCCATTGGGCGACTAGACTCGTGACAAGTCTAGTCGCCCATTAGGTGACTAGACTCGTGAGACTAGACTCTCGGAAGGTCTAGTCGCCTATTGGGCGACTAGACTCTCGCCCATGTCTAGTCGCCCATGATTAAATAGACCACGTCCTCTCGATCATCGTTTCCTTCGAATCTCGGTTTCATTGTCTCTTGTTTCGTCTCGATTGGAGTTTTCGTTAAAATTTCGGGATAATAATCGTAAAGACTTGTTCTTTTCGTAAAAACTTCATATCGACCATATAAAACAATAACAGTCAACTCGAGCACTGATATTGTCTTAACTATATGACCGGTCTTATAATTTTTCGAAACAATCACCGCGTAATCGTACGGAAAACAATTTCTCCGAAAGAAATCGTAAAAGTCACTTCGTCGCAAAACGGCCCAGGAAGACCCAGAACGCGATAAATGCCCACTTACGATTTCGGACGAGAATGGGCCCAATTACGTCAACGATTTACCCAAGTTCCGCGAAAGATAAATGGAAAACGCGATAAAGTTAAAGTTTGGAGATAAATATGGAAAACTAGTGAAGATAAGGAATATTCTCGAAAAAAGAAATATTTTTGCGGGAGGATATACTCAAAGCTAGGACGGAAAAGGAAACCGGACTAACCTACGAAGACATATATAAGAGAGGCTAAGGAGAAGAACGAAGGCCCACAAAAATTTCTTCACAACTCACACTTAGATCAATTAGGTTTATTTTCGTTTTTGTTAGCGAATTGCGTCTCAACTAGGTTTACAAGTCTTACGCTGTTAGAACTAGGATATTCGCCGACAGCTCTCGCGGCCACGGTTTATCACCTGTTGTAACGCTCAACGCAAATTCAGAATAAGATCTCTATTGTTTATCTCTGATTTTCGATTTCTCTTTTACTTTTACTTTGTCGTTTGTTTCTTCGTACTTTTAATCTATAATTTTTTTGGTTTAGCAGAAATCTGGGATCTCTAGGAAAGTTAGGGTTTCCTGGCTTTCCTTTGATTACGAAAATCGACAGTGCAAATTTCGGTTCCCACAATTTACTTGTTTTATAAATTAAATTTTCATAAAAATGAATTAAATTAAATGATATTTAGTTACAATATACTTAAACCCCAAAAATCAGACTTATTCAGACTTCTTAAATAAGTCTGAGAAAGATTAAATTAGTAAATTTGAATTAATAATTTGAAAAAAATAATTTAGTAAAATTTTACATTCAAAAACTAAACATAGACGATTTTGAATTGTAGAAATGAAATTTCATAAATTTTAATGAAATAAAAAAAAACATGTAAGGTATAGTAGGTTCTAAACCCCAAAACATGTTTTCCAACATGTTATACAGTGGAACATTTACATATAACTTTAGGGATAGTTTCAAGGTGTAAAAATTCATATATGAAATTTAAAATTTGCACATATGTGTTGTAGCATGCATTTATTTAACGAATTCAATGTTTGTAGATGTTTTGTTCAAATATTGTCACTATTAAGCGAAAAATATTACATGTAGAGTTTCCTAAGATTTCTCAAAGAAGTCTGGATTTTGGGGTTTAGGGTTTCCTCAGAATTCCCGAAGAAGTCTAGAACATATTTAAGAATAAAATTTAATTAAAAAACCTTGTAGTTTAGAGTTTAGAGTTTAATGGGGTAGAAATTTGTTCGAATGGGGTTATAATTTTACTTGCAGAGTCTAACTAACTATAGAATAGTCTGCATATATACTGGATTGTGCAAATGTCCAAGAAAATAAAAGAATGAACTTTGTTTGACATATGAGGTTTTATATAAGGTATTATCCGTAGGGTAAGATCTAAAGTTTGTAAATTTGTATCTCATAATGTGAAATTAACACATATTGGCTAGCTTGTGACCATGTTAAATGAGTTTGACGTTTTTATAACTTTTATATATAATATGATGTTAAGTAAGTAGTAATTATTAGATTTAGGTTTACTCAGACTTCGTTAGCAGTCTGGATAGAGTAACCTCAATTGAGATTTTATACCATATATAAACGAAGTTTACCAACCTTAATTTGTAAATGTCATTATCAACTATCGCTCTATAAAACACAGAGATTATCTCTCTCTCTAAACACTCTCTACTCTGTTGATGAGGCTAGATCTCACTAGTGATTAACTTCAACTTTTAAATTTGTAAACCTTAATCAACTAACAATCCTCATTAAACCACAAGTATACGACTATGTCGATTGTAGTACTTAAGGGTCGAACCCACAAGAACTAGAGACTCAATCACTAGGCGTACGCAATATCTCCTAAGCTAAGTAAATAGGAAGAGAGTGACGGTAGAGACTTAATACTAACATAAATGCAAAAACAACCTAACCAAACTAACACATATGCAACGAATGAACCAAGCATGCAAGCACGAGGTTAAAGAAAGTAGCTAATTCACAAAACCAAGACAAACAATGCAAGATTCAAGATGGAAGAAAACAACTTTGAGACATAGAGATTGTTTAGAGTTAAATCCAATAATGCAAATGGGTTTCTCTAGACTTTATTAGATGATTGAAGCTATTCCTAGAACAAGGATCCCTCTATCATCGATGAACTCACTCTCTTGGCGAAGATCTATTCATGTATACACATTACAAGGCTCAACTCTCGTTTTTTTCTTATCTAAACATGTATGTGATAGTGTTCCTCAAGCCCTTCTAGACATTTAACTCCTTGATGTTCCATTGGGAAAACTACTTTCATAGCTCAAAGTGAAAAACATAGATCTAGTTCCCTCAAGCATTTTATCGAAAACTTTCTAGGCATCAATGAGCAAGCATGTAACTTTTGAAGATCTTAACCAAATCTAGTAGGAATCTATGCCAAGATCTAGTCTAATGCCCATTACAATCTTTGATCTAACCTTAAACTACCATATCTCAAGATCTAATGTTCTCTACTCACTTAGACCCATGGAAATCCAAGAAGTGTCACAAACATTCTTGAGAATCCATGCTTGAAGTGAAAAGAAAGTGAGAAGAGATGAGATGATTAATTGCAACGAAACTCAATAAGATCCAAGAAAAATCTCAACTTTGTGAGAAAGTAAGAATCTTGGAAAAAGGAAGAAACTAGATGAAAAAAATAGATTAAAGGGAAGACAAACACATGAATGATTTAAGGAGATTTAAGCACAAACTGTTTACAAATCTTTAAATCAATCTTGAACACAAGAAGAACACACAAAAAACACAAGCTTAGGTAGCACAAGTATTCTTGGTGGCTTAGAGAAAGTATTTATAGATAATAGGAAGAGAAGGGTTGCCCTAAGGTGCATTTTAGGCGAGAAATTTTTTTTGATCGACCTCAGGTCGATTGGGAGGTCGATCAAAACTATCTGATAACATTTCCGTGAAGAATAATCATTTTGATCGACCAGTCCATCGACCTAAGGTCGATCGTTTTGTTTTGATCAACCATACGATCGACCAAAGGTTGATGATTTGTATATTTCTTCATTTCTTGGCCATTCCTTCAACTCATTTTTCTCCAACTTGGTTCCATTGATTCTCCTTCATTGTTCCTTGATTAATGCTTGTTCTTCACCTCGTTTGCATCAAGAATCAAGTTCCAAAGTCCTCTCTTTCTTTTCAAGATCCATTCCCTACAAAATGCAAAGAAATGCATGCAAAGTGCGAATAATCCTAAACTAGACTCAATTATGAAACTATATGAATTTTGACACTAAAACGCATTATATACAACCTAAATTCAACTAAAACACATACTAAATGAGCTTTAGAATGCATGAAAACCTATGCACATTAACTCCCTCAGACTTACCCTTTGCTTGTCCTCAGCAAACAAACAAGGACAATCAAGGAAGAGAGGTTTGAAAGTGGGAACACAAAGCCACAATAGAAAGAAATGCCTTATGCTAAATGTCCTAAAGAGAAGTAAATTAGTGCATAGATCAACAAAGACTCATCGTACTTCGCCATATTCATCACAAAACCATCTTTAGGAACCTAGGCTAGGCATCCACAAGTCGTTTCTTCAACCAATCTCATTAACATTCAATTAAGCTTTCATGGGTGTTCTTTACTTATGGGCAAAACATCTAATCTTTTTGGCTTGATAAGAGAAAGGCTAATGATAAGAAGAAGTATTTAAAGAGAAGGTTTCACTCATATTAAAGGTGGTTTTTCTCAAAAAGTAGTGTAAGACATTAGGCAAAAGCGAGGTGGAGTGAAACAATTAATGCATACAAGGTCTTACTTACCTCTAATGATTCCCACCCAAAAATGCCTTAGTCTACTTAATTACCCTTTGTGTTTCCCATTAAGATTCTTGAAACCAAGATCCTTTTACTCACTTAAGCTCATTTTTCTCTTTCTTCTTGTGACAACTAGAGATTCATTTTTATTATGTACTTAGCTTCTAACCTTTTTTATATTTTTCTAGAGCCACTTTCTAATCAAACTCTTTAATTCGTTTTTTTTTCTTATACTTTAAGTATGGACTATTCTAGACTTTTCTTATAATCGCTAATGTTAGAGCTATTATTTTTCTAATCTCTAGTGTCATTTCTTCTTCTTCTCTTTCTTTACTTTTCTCATTTTTCTCTTATTACCCAAACATACTTTGGATAGTCTAACTTTGAAACTCTACTTCCCATGGTTGAGATACTAAAACATTCTCATACCCAAAAAACAAGATGAACATCAAAGAACAACCTCCCTAAATTTCTAATTACCTTTAAAGTGAGGTTAATACTAATGAATCACTCCCTTGTCGTTCAACTTCTTTTCACACGAGTTTTTGCCCATGTGTGGACTTTCCAAAAGAGGCCTCACAATGAAATTATTAGCCACTTGAGGGAGCAAATGGTGGTAAAAATCGATAAACATAGCCCAAGTGTCTCATGTTTATCCACGGTTAAGTATGACTAAGCCCATAAGCAAGATTATTAAGTCAAATATAAGTTTTACTTGGTTGAGATTGGTCTTAAAAGATAACAAGTTTCAACATTCACCTAAGACTTCAAGAGGTTAATTCCAAAGAAGGATTTTCCATTGAATTGTAAGTGGTTTAAGCATTATTGTACTTCTAATGAGGGTACTAAACATTAAGCAAGACTTAACTATCTACAAGACAATCCTATTTGTTCCCTATGCAAATGCAATCCTATATGAAAAAATTTGAAAAACTTATGCAATTTTTCTATTTAATGCAAGACTCAAGGTATGAGAAAGGAAAACAAAACAAAGAAAATGTGAATTAGTAATTACTCCCTCCCCCAGACTTAAATTTCACCGTCTCGGTGAATCTTAAACCGTGAGAGAGAGTTTTAAAAAACAAATGCAAGTAAATGTATATACGAGGGTAATGGACGTGTACCTTACAGCATTGTGCATGTATTAGTGGAGGAGTTTTGGATTTGGAAGGAGAATGCTTTTGAAGCTCCTTTGTTCTCTTTGAGTTTCTTCCTATATACTTTCCTTTGTGACATTTGAATTGAGCTTGGTACCTAAACAAGAGAATTAGGTAATGTAAGTATCAAGTGACAATTAAATCCGAATGAAATACTTAGTGAGAGTATGAACCATGATCTATTTCAAGCAAAATTCAATACTCAATCGGTTGTATTCAAATCAACTTAGCAAAAATCATTCAAAAAACTTCCAAGCTCAAGCTTAAATCAACATTCGCTTTCCTAAGCAATCATGTCAAATCTATTTCTTAAGATAAAATCAAACTCAAATTCTTGAACTAGACATTTTCTTAAGTTATGTCTATTTCAAATTATTCATGGATTCAAACAAGTAACTTAGGAACTAGCCATTTATCACGAAGCTAAGATCAAGTGCACCAACCCAATGCTAATATAATACCACACAAAATCAAATTCATGCATAAACACTACTCTTTGGCGTCCCTAATAAAGTATCTAAATCAAACTTAAATCATCATTAGCAAATTAAGCATCTTAACTCATTTAGCTCAACTCAAAGGGTTACAAGCTTATAACTCCCCTAAATATCTTTTCAAGCTAACCAAGACACAAGCAAAATCAAAAACTTAAATTAAAAGCATAATAAGAAGAATATTCATGGGATTGCCTCCCAAGTGCGGTTTTTTTTAAGTCCCTTAGCTTGACTTTCTCTTTTAGATTCCCTTGATGAAGTCATGGATCACCCGACTCATACTCATCGTAGAATCACCCCTTAAACTCATTTATCCTTATCTCCTCAAAGAGTATGTTTCTTGGATCATTTAGTCTCTTTCCCTCTATCATGGAGATTGCGTTTAGATGCTTTTCAAAGGGTTCTACCATAGGAGATTCTTCTTCTTGAACTCTTTTTGAAGGTTCTTCAAATTTCACATCCTCTTTCTCCTTAGGCTCTTCACCCTTGGTATACTCTTTGACAATGGATCGCACATCTTCTTCTCCTTTGGATGAAAGATCCCATCTATTTTTTTCATCTTTTTCAAGCTTAGCATTCAAATCTTCTTCACTAGGACATCCAAAGAGCTTCTCAAATTCTTCTATGATCTCTTCTTCTTCTTGTGTAAAGTAGATTTCTTCTAGTGTTTTTTCCTACTTTCCTTGAAACCGTTTTCATGTTGATGGAGATTTCCTCATTTCCTTCACAATCAACAAATGAGAAATCTTCACAAGGTGCTTCAATGGGTTTCCAATACTCAACAATGTCCTCCTTGATGCTTGTAACTGAGTTACTCATTATAGGCATCATCTCGGTTTCTTCTCCATATTCTATGACACCATTGTCAACTGATACTTTTCTAATGAGTGAGTCAAGTTCTTTCATAGACTCATTGGCTTCTTTACGGAAGATTTCCAAGTATTGAGCTCTTTCTACAAAACCTTCTCCAATAACTATGGAAGTTGGCTCCTCATTGGTTTT
Source organism: Anastatica hierochuntica (assembly GCA_900406275.1). Classification (NCBI taxonomy): domain Eukaryota; kingdom Viridiplantae; phylum Streptophyta; class Magnoliopsida; order Brassicales; family Brassicaceae; genus Anastatica; species Anastatica hierochuntica. The sequence goes on from OVAN01001372.1 coordinate 17,212, forward strand.
ATAAGAAGGTATGCATCTTCTTCCTTTCACTTCGATCCCTTGTGTAAGATTAGTCTCGGTTGACACCATGTGCGCTACAATATTATCCATGTCAAGACCTTGGTGCAAAACATCTATCTTCATACTAAGCTCATCAAACATCTTCTCTCTCTCAAACTTGTCCCTTTCTTAATTTTCCATAAATTGCGTTAGCAAATTATGGTTCTCCTCTTCGTTGGACAAAGGGAAAAATTGGATAGATTTGTACCATTTATTGTGCTCTTGAGTTTGTTCTCCATAAGGACAATACTCTTGTGAAGTGGATATCTCATAGGCTCCTTGATAGCTTGTGGGGCTCCAAGCTATCCCTCTTTCTTGTTCTTCCAACATAGCCTTCAAAATTGAATTCATGTTGAAAAACATCTTCTTTCTTCCTTGTGTTGTACCTTGCAAAAAGAACAAACACTCGAATGAAAGTTACTAACCAAACAAAATAAAACAAACTATAAGAAAGCTTAGTCTAAGGAAAAATTGAAATCCTTATGAGAATCTACTTAGTTCCCCGGCAACGGCGCCAAAAACTTGATGAGGCAAGATTTCGCTCGTGATTAACTTCAAGTTTTAAAATTATAGACCTTAATCAACTAACAATCCTCATTAAACAACAAGTATACGACTATGTCGATTGTAGTACTTAAGGATCGAACCCACGAGAACTAGAGACTCAAGCACTAGGAGTACGCAATATCTCTTAAGCTAAGTAAAGAGGAAGAGAGTGACGGTAGAGACTTAATACTAACCTAAATGCAAAAAAAACCTAAACAAGCTAACACATATACAATGAATGAACCAAGCATGCAAGCACGAGGTTAAAGCAAGTAGCTAATTCGCAAAACCAAGACAAACAATGCAATATTCAAGATGGAAGAAATCGATCT
>OVAN01001372.1:18199-41767 GCA_900406275.1 Anastatica hierochuntica
TCCTAGACCAAGGATCTCTCTATTATCGATCAACCCACTCTCGTGGCGAAGATCTATTCACCTATACACATTACAAGGCTCAACTCTCGTTTGTTGCTTATCTAAACNTTACAAGGCTCAACTCTCGTTTGTTGCCTATCTGAACCTCTATGTGATAGTGTTCCTCAAGCCCTTCTAGCCATTTAGAACCTTGATGAACCATTGACAAACTACTCTCATAGCTCAAAGTGAAAAACATAGATCTAGTTCTCTCAAGCATTTCATCACACACTTTCTAGGCATCAATGAGCAAGCATGTAACTTTTGAAGATCTAAACTAGATCTAGTAGGAATCTATGCCAAAATCTAGTCTAATACCCATTATAGTCTTAGATCTAACCTTAAAATACCATATCTCAAGATCTAATGTTCTCTACTCACTAAGACCCATGGAAGTACAAGAAGTGTCACAAGCATTTTTGAGAATCCATGCTTTAAGTGAGAAGAAAGTGAGAAGAGAAGAGATGATATGATTAAATGCAAAGAAACTCAAGAAGATCCAAGAAAAATCCCACTTTGTGAGAAAGTATGAATCTTGGAAAAAGGAAGAAACTTGATGAAGAACAATAGATTAAAGAGAAGACAAACACATGAATGATTTAAGGATATTTAACCACAAAGTGTTTACAAATCTTTAAATCAATCTTGAATACATGAAAAACACACAAAAAACACTAGCTTAGGTAGCACAAGTATTCTTGGTAGCTTAGAGAAAGTATTTATAAATAATGGGAAGAGAAGGGTTGCGCTAAGGTGCACTTTAGGCAAAAAATGGGTTTTGATCAACATCAGGTCTATGGGGACGTCGATCAAAACTATCTGATAACATTTCCGTGACGAATGATCATTTTGATCGACCAGTAAATGGACCTAAGGTCGATTTTTTTTGTTTGATCGACCAGACGATCGACCTAAGGTCGATCATTTGTAGATTTCTTCATTGTTTGGCCATTCCTTCAACTCACTTTGCTCCCAATTGGTTCCATTGATTCTCCTTCATTGTTCCTTGATTAATACTTGTTCTTCACCTCTTTTGCATCAAGAATCAAGTTCCAAAGTCCTCTCTTTCTTGTCAAGATCCATTCCGTACAAAATGCAAAGAAATGCATGCAAAGTGCGAATAATCCTAAACTAGACTCAATTATGAAACTATATGAATTTTGACACTAAAGTGCATTATATACAACCTAAGTTCAACTAAAAACACATACTAAATGAGCTTTAGAATGCATGAAAACCTATGCACATTAATTGTAGAACTTCGTCGCCGCTTCATCTTTTACATTCTAGTAATTACTTCTCCTCGATGTCTCTCTATTTTGTCTTCACAACTCTATTTTCTTGTAGGTCGAATTTTCACCGTCTTCGCCGCCGTCGTCGCCACCGTCACCGTTGAACAAAGTTAATTTTTATAACTGTTTTGCTCTGATCTAAACAAAAACAGGAATTTTTTTCTCCTCTCGTTTTAGTTCTAAGTTAAAGAAAAAAAATTTATTTGTCGTTCTAGATATAGACTCTATATGAAGTCTGTTATTAGACTCTATACAAAGTCTGACGTTAGACTTTGTACGAAGTCTGAAAGTAGATTTGTTCTGATTCCTCTCGTGGCTAAATTTTTATCGTTGTAATTTATTTATGTTAAACAAGATGGGATGATTCAGTGAAGTTCCAATGTCGAGTAGTAGTTCACACACAAGTATGAGTTCCACAGGTCGATGATCTGGACATCCCACGAATTTCCTAAAAAATGTTTCTGCTGTCTGGACCATGTCATGAGGACATCCACCACTATCGAAAATCCAAGAAGAAGATTTTATGGATGTCTTAACTATCGTGTAAAGCCTTCCTATGTTGTGTGTGTAGTTCAATTTATTCCAACTTATATATTTAATATGGTTGTATATGATGGTGGTTATCATAAATTAAAGTGGTGGGATGACGATCAGATGGGGGAGTTCCTGGACTGTAGTCTAACTGTGGGCCAAATATGTGAAAAAATGGATCACATCTTTCTTTCTTATGTTGAAAATGTGTTTGTTACCAAGCTAGAAGAAGATGTCCAGAAAATACAGGCAGAGGTAATCCAACTAAAGGAGTTGTTGACTGAGAAACAATCTGGAGAGATGAAGCGCGACATCAAGGTCAAGAATATGATGGTGGTTGGTGTTATTGTTATCGTCATGATCATCTCTATTTGTGTTGGTTTTTACTTATCCTATTTCTCATTATTTAAAGATTTTTTATTGGTGATCCTTAATTTGTAATTTGTATAATGTATTTGAAATAGAGAAATCTCATAATGCTAATTGTCAAAAACTAAATTATTATTTTGTCAAAGTACATATGAAGTTTGAACTTCCATAATATAAAGGGGGGAATGCAGGATTATGAAAACGTTTGAAATTTAGAAGAAAAACCCTTAAAAATGCTTTTATCAGAATTCACACTTTATTTACCAGACAACAAAGGGATTCTGCTATCCATGTTGCGAAAATTTTTTTTTTGTAAATATGAAGTCTGATGTTTAATAATTTAACAGGGAAAAATTTAGGAATCATTTAACATCTGAAAACATTTGAAATTTTGATGAAAACCCTTAAAAGATGATGATATCAGAAATCCCTCGTGATTTACCATATAGCAAATGGTGTCTGCTATCGATGCCACCAAAAAACTATTTTGTCATACTACATATGAAGTCTGAAATTTAAAAATTTAACAGGGAAAATTGCAGGAAGCTGTTTACATCTAAAAACATTTGAAATTTAGGTGAAAACCTTTACTAATGATGATATCAGAAATCCCGCGTTATTTCACAGACAACAAATGAAGACTGCTATACATGTTACCAAAAATTCTATTTTGTCTGACTACATATGAAGTTTGTACTTTCATAATTTAACAGAGAAAAGAGCGGGAATTTGTTTACATCTGACAACATTTGAAATGTAAATGAAAACCTTTAAAAATGATGATATCATAATTCCATCGTTATTTACCAGACAACATATGAAGTCTTGTGCCAGATTTCGTTATAAAGTATAATATAAGATTGCATATAGTAGGAAAGTACAACTGTATATGCGGTAAAAGGATAAACTTTTATCTAGTCATATAAAATGGTTTTTTTTTTATCAACTCATTTTTAAAATTACCAAAGAAACCAAAAAAAAAAACTGACTCTCTCTGAAAGTCTGAAATCGTCGCTGCCATAACTCGCTGCGGTATTTCGCCGCCTCTTTTCTCCGGTAAGATTCATTGATGCCTCTCTTTGTCGCTAACCGTATCCTCGTCAATAGTTGTTTTATTCGTACATGCACTGAGATTTTGTATTTTAAAAGTGCATATCTAGAGTTTATTTTGTTGTTATCGACGCCACTTCTCTTCGCCACCAACTGAAACTTATATAAGTAAATAAAAATTAAATATATGACTTCTTGGGTTGTGTAACTGCATTCTGATTATAAGGTCTAATTGATTTGGGTGGTTGTTGTTGATGCAGGTTTACGGAATGGCAGAGCATGAATTTCCATAACGGATGTCCACACCAGGTTGTGAGCCTACTCTAGAAAAAAGCATAAACTACTTCAATAGCAGGAGATATCTGATTGAGGCTCTTAAGAATAACCTTAGCAAGGAAGAATGGAAAGAGCTTGTGATTGAGAGTTTTGTGTATTTTTGAGATTTCATGACCTTGACTTTACATGGTGTTCGAGAATGGTGCACTATATGCTCTCTGCGCAACTAGTTTGCAAGAACAAGTATGAGATTTGGTCTTTAGTTGTTGTTAAACTGGTGAGGTTTTCAGTGAACGAGTTTGAAGAAATCACTTAACTAAACTGCGTCTATGATGGAGATCTGAATTATCTGAAGGTTGAGATTAGAGAGGAGATTAGATCATTTTGGGTGCTCCTTGGTTTGGATCCAGAGGTAAGTCCAAACTATAAGCAATTACTAGAAGCTTTTGGAAGATGTGGTGGTGATGGTTGGGAACGGCAACATCGGATTTGGTTGGGCTATCTATCCATCTATGTGTCTTTCATTGAGTCTCAACACTGGACATGTGCCTCACAAGCTGCTCAAGCTAGGATACTATTGGTTCCAGGGGTATTGGAAACATATCCTTGGGGAAGACTTACCTTTAAGCTGCTAATAAACCGTGTCAAGGTTGCTAATCAAAAACATATCAAGGACAAAAACTACCAGATTGAATATTTTTGTGAAGTGAAACATTTGGATCTATTGGGCTGTTCCTGGAATGGCGACACTTTATGGAGAGCCTTTACCTAATGACCCAACTCCACCTTTATTGGCATTCAAAGGAGCAAGGAATCGGAAGGTCAAAACAAACCTGTAAAACCAGGTTTATTTTTCTTAAACATTACTGATGTTGTCTCTTAGACTGTATATGAAGTTTGACTGTGTGTACCCATACTTAAATTGAAGTCTGAATATCCCAGACTAAATATTCAGTTTGGGTGAACACTTTCAGAGATATGAATATATCAGACTAACTATGAAGTCTGAAAGTCTTCACCCAGATTGCATATTCAATCTCATAGTGTGTACCTATACTGAAATTGAAGTTTGACAAGGTGATGTACCAAATCCTAACATTGATATTTCCATGTAACTTGTAATTGCAAACCCGTGTCAGGAACTTTTTCTCTGCGGATTTGGATGACATGTTTCTAGAGTGGGCCAATGCTGATGATGATGAGAGAGTTGAGAACATTGTGAAAGAAATGTTTAGACAGCTTGGGACAAAACACCATGGAGGTGGAGTCACATACACTGGAAACATCAAGGTTTGTTTACTGTTGTGAAGGATGAGGTGGGTCTTGTGAAGGATAAGGTGAAGGAAGAGGTGGGTCCAAATAAGGGAAGGGGGAAGGTAGCTAAGAGAAAGTTAAAGGATACGCTGGGTGAGGATGATGATGAGGATGTTAAAAAGAGATCTAAATCAGAAGGGGATTCTCTATTGGCAATGATTGATGCTTTGAATGATTAGTTTGCTAAAGAGATGGAATCACTTGTTATGTTTCTTAATAAGGGTCTACATCTTTGGAGGATAAGATGGTTCAAATTGGAAATGATGTGAAGGAATTGGAGGAACAAATGAGCAAGAAAGAAGGAAGGAATGGTGATGGGGTGGTATATATGTGAAGGATGGAAAGGATGCGAAGAGTGGTGGTGATGGGACGGGTGGTGGTGATGGGGAGGTTGGGAAGGATGAGAGGCTGGGAAGGATGGAGATGATGTGAAGAGTGTTGGTGATGATGGGGAGAGTGACAATGTTGATGGTAAGGATGGAGAGGATTTGAAGGTTGTTGGTGAGGATGGAAAGAAGAGGAAGGGGAGACCGAGAAAAGCGGCCAATCCAAAAAAATTGAAGACAAAAGATGAAGTTGAAGGAAAGGATGGGAAAGGGAATGTTTTTTTGGGGACAGAGGAAGAAAGGAAAAGGAACGGGAAAGTTGCAGAGGATCTGACCAGCATTCAGACTGTGGTTGGTGATGGGGTTAGTCCAAAAATTTCATATTTGAATGCAAATATAGTAGAAAAGTTGGCAAGGAACAAGAAGATGAGAACATAGTTCCTTAAGTTAAGAAAAGTGCAAGATTATCAGTTTTAGGAGCTGGGAAGGAAGAATTCTTTGGGTAGATGTTCTGCGAGTATCTAGTGAACAAATAGTCCCTTACGTAAGAAGAGCACACAAGCGTAGACGTGTGTAGCTGAAGTTTTGGTGCAGCGCACATGGCATGTGAGCAAGGTATCTTCTCATAACCCCATACTCCGCATTGACACGTACGATGTTCCATGTTGACAATACAGTCCTTGTGTTCTCCCTTAATAAAGAATTTATAGCGGTTTATGCATTTCGCTGTCATCATGTCTGCATAATATTCACAAATAGCAATCAAGTATTCAACTCCTTGACTAAATGTTGTTGTGAGACTCATTGCATCAAACCGCCTTTTACAAAACTATGTGCCTAGCTTCTATTGTATGAACTAAAAAATGAATGATATGGGATATCCTTGTGTTTTCTTAAGTGCGGAGTTTATAAATTCAAAAATGTTGCTCGTCTTTATGTTGTACCTATCACCAAGGAAGTGAATATGTTAGCACATGTCAGAAGGAGAAACATGTATAACGTCAAACACCTTTTGTTGAGTGACAGAAAAATATGAGACTTAATAAGTATTCTAACAGCCAACGTTCTAGAATTGGCTAGGCGTTAGTCGAGCGGTGAGGTTGGATCTAGCGCCTAATTAGAAAATCGAAAGATTAAATAGGGATTAATAGGGGACTAGTTTTCGGATTATTTTGATATATTTAATTTAACTCAATTTTTATAGATAGAAAATAAAATTTTAATTTTGATTTTTTGTTTTGTTTTAAGACCACAAATAACTATTTCATACATTTTTAGTTATTATAATATATTTTATTAGATTTTACGGATCAATTTTAGTTAAAAGTCTAATTCGATAAGTTAATTGGTATAATGCTTGAAAAAATCGGACTGCGGAGGAAACTACTCGGACGACCACACCGCCTAGCGGATACGCGGGGGAGTAATCAGTCTAGATGGAGTTTTTTAGAACTGTTAGTAACAACGATAGTATCAGACTACATAAGACTCGGAAGTGAACTCGTGACCATAGACTCGGATCCACCTCCTCCAAGTAATCAGCAAGCTTAGGATTGACCAATCGTAACGAGGTCATAAATCAATTATAGTCATACAAACTATACGTGTACACCAAATGTTTCACTAAGTAAAGCATATGTCTTCGCTTAAAATTGGTGTCTATGTTCTTTTATAGATGGTAATAACATATCCCTCGCTTTGCCAAAGGAAATATCTTTTGCACATGCATTCTCTATGGAGTTGAGCCTATCGAAAACTATTACCAGATCTTGGTTGTCTCTTAAGCATTGTCTCAGCTTGGTGAAAAAAACTCCCACGAAGCATCATTCTCGGAGTCTACAATTCGAAAAACCAACGAAAATATCTGGAAATTTTCGTCTTATGCAGTCGCAACTAGCATAACACCACTATAGTTTCCCATGAGATGAGCACCATCCACCACAATGACTCTTCTTAGAAATCTACACCCATATATGGAAGCTGCAAATGCTAGAAATATATATTTAAATCTATTCTCCTCATCAAATTCAAGAGCGGTGATTGCTCCCGGGTTGGTGTGTGTTAATCCATGTAACAAAGAAGACAGTCTCTCATACCCATCTTCAGGTGATCCCCGCACCAACTTTTGGGCATGTAACAATGCTCTATATGAAGTTGTGTAGGTCATCTTAATACCTAATTACTTCTTCAATAATGTTTAGATGTGCTTTGGTGTAATCCCATCAATTATACCAAATCATTTAATAAACAACTACCCAGTATTCTTAGGTGGGTCCACACAGAACTCCGATCTGCTATTGAACATGTATGAACTTTGTTATAGATCATCACCCTGTACTTTTTTGGTTCGTTCTTCACAGCCGCTTGAAGCTTCCACTTGCATTCTTCCATACGATATGCAACCACATACAACTTCTTGTCGGACTTTTCTACTTTGTATTCGAGTTTTGATATTATCGTTGTGAAAGACAGCTTTGATTTTAGATCCTCTTTGCTATCAAAAAAATTTTGGATGAAGATACCATCAGACCACGACTTCTCACGTCCAAGAAGTCGATTTGCAACACCATCCAACTCATTGTTCTTATAATCTTCATCTACTTTCACATATTCATCTTTAACTTTCTCATAGATTGTGTAATCAACATCTTCTTGGTAAGTCTCAGCATGTTTCAGGAAAACCTTCTCATCTGCATCCAAGTTACCAACATCATCATCACCACCACCAACCCCACCACTAACAGATCAATCTTCTTTGTCTTCCTCTTTCCATTCTTCGTCATCTTCATCTAGGTTTCCACATTCATCTTCTTTAACAATCGGATCCCCATTCATGTCTTCTTTACTCCCAATATCTATACCGAATCGGCTGGAGACACAAAGAAGGAGTAAATGTGTAATAGATAACTTGATCATGCTTTGTACTTGTCTATCATTTGGGACATAAATAGGATGGCTATTCGGACTCATTTTTTTCTACATGATTTATGACAATGGATATGATAAAACAAACCACGCAGCTTTCTTGTCTAGCATATAATCATCTTGTGCGATCGCAACAAGCTCACCATGTGTACAACCATCACGCAAAGTGAACATCCACCCTCCTTTGAGATTATCAACCACTAAATGCCAAGTCCGGTCTCTCAGCACCCATTCTCCATAAACAACTGGTAACTGAACCATTATCTGCAAAACAAGCAAACATGTATAAACCACATTAGCCAACACTCTTGGATTAACACAATAACAATTCTCAGACTTCTCTAAGAAATCTGAATTTATAAGCTTACTTACTACTATACTTCAAAAATCGATTCAAAAATAATTACCATACATAAGCATGTCAAATTAACACTGTAGAAAATTATATATGTAAAACACATTCTAAAAATAAAAAATGAAGAAAATTCATTATAATAGTACCAAAAATTAGTTTCTTAAAAAATATGGATCACAGGCTGCCATAGACATTTGCTAAAATGCGACTTTTAGACCCCTAATGTTGTCTAAAACTATGGGTACTATAGCAATTCTAATAAATGTATGTCAAATTGCACTAGACGTATGACCTTTTTAATACTTATTTTGCAGTATGAGTTGTTAATTTTTCAGGGTATTTTTGCAATTGACTAAAACTTGACTTTTTGTCAGACTGCAAAAGAAGTTTGACATGGAGAACAAGGTATTTTTCCAATTGACCAAACGTTGAATTTTATTAAGAGAGATCGGTGAAAAGTCTGATATAGTTAAGACTTCTCGCCGAAGTCTGAAGTAATGAATGAGGTAGTTTTGCAATTGACCAATGTTGACTTTTTCCCATCAGTCTTCTTAAAGAAGTTTGACAAAATTCAGACTTCTTATACAGTTTGTCAATGATTCCATCCCTCAGGATAGGGCTGTTGAGAAACTCATTATGGGTACCGAAATTCACACTGTCGATTATTGTAATTGGAGGAAAACCAAGAAACTCTAATTTTTCTTGAGGTCCCAAATTTCTGCTAAGGCAAACATCAGGAGATCAGAATACGAAATAACTGACGAAATAAAAGTAAAAAAGGAATCAAAAGCAAAATTGAGCAATCGAGATCTTATTCCGAATTTGTGTGTGAGCATTACAACAGGTGATAAGCCTTAACCGCAAGAGCTGTAGGCGAGTTCCCTAGTACTAATAACGTAAGACTTGTAAACCTAGTTGAGTCGCACCTCGCTAACCAAAATGGAAAAATAACCTAATCGCTCTAAGTGGTAAGTTCTGTTATATATGCCTTCGTAGGTCGGCCCTCCTTCATTTTTTGCCCATGATTCGAGTATATCCTTTTACGGAAATATTCCTTTTATTATTCAAGTCTATCGTTTCGCGGAAATCTTCCTTATCTTCTCGATTTTTCTATATTTATCTCTAAACTTGACATTTATCTTTTTTCCATTTATTTTTCGTGGAAATCAGGTAAATTGTCAATGTAGTTAAGCCCATTCTCGTCCGAAATCATAAGTGGACCTTTGTCGCGTTTTGGGCCTTCTTGGGCCGTTTTGCGATTAAGTGATTTTTACAATTTCTTTCGGAGAAGTCGTTCTTCGTGCAATTACACGGTGATTATTTCACGAAATGATAAGACCAATTGTATAGTTAAGATAATATTGGTGTTTGAGTTAACCATTATAATTTTATACGATCAATACGAAGTTTTTACAAAAAGAACTAGTCTTTACCATCGTTGTGGCGAAACTATAACGGGAATTCAAATCGAGACAAAATGAGAGACATGAAAGCAAATATCCGAAGGAGAGGATGATGAAGAGAACATTGTCTAGTCAACCGTGGGCGACTAGACGTTGTCTATATCTAGTTGCCCATGGGCGACAAGACTTTGCAGAGACTCGAGTCTCCCATGGGGGACTAGACATTGTCCGTGTCTAGTCGCCCATGGGCGATACGACTTTGTCGAGAGTCTAATCGCCCATAGGCGACTAGACATTGTCCGTGTCTATTTGCCCATGGGCGACTAGAGTTCGTGATGAGTCTAGTCGCACGTGGGCGGCTATACCTTTTTCGTGTCTGGTCGCCAATGGGCGTCAAGACTTCGTGATGAGTCTAGTCTCCCACGGGCGATTAGACCTTGATCGTGTCTACGAAGTGATGAGGTGATCCGATATTTACGGTGATCTCTTATCGCCTCGAAACTTGTCTCTTGAGCTCTCTTGGGAGTTATTGGGAAGTCTTGGGCCTCGATTTCGATATTATCGTTTTTTACCCCAACAGTTAGCCCCCCAGCTCACAAGTTTCGATTGCGACTCTTGCGGGAGGGTGGTGTGTGTTTTGATCAGAATCTACGGCCGATATGATTGGAAAGAAATATTTTATTAATTATTTTATTGCAGAGAGATCCTTATAAATATTAGACTTCCTCTCTCATTCCTCATTCATTCCTTACTTCTTCAAACTTTTGATTCGAGAGTTTTCCCCAGCAAACATGACTTCCCCTCGTGACGAACAGAAAGATAATGGCATTGAGGTGGGCAATACCCTTCCGGCGAACTCTTCGAGTTCTTTGAATCCTGAGAGTGTCCCAATGCACGTTGTCGAATACCTCGCTTTTCAGGAGGATCTGTTTCGCTGTGACGTCGATGGGGGAGGCTCTGCTAGTGTTGCCCCTGTGGGCTCTGAGGTCCTAGCTGCGTCCCTAGTTCTTGCGTTTGTGCCACCACCCCTTTCTCCAGCCGTTCTAGAGGATGGGATGATTCAGCCGACGGGCTCTTCAACGACTCTCATTATGGTTGGTAATTCCGAGCAGGGGCCCGAATCAAAGCCTCCTCCTTCGGCCTAGCGAGGGATCATCCTGGGTTTATGTGCTACCAGTGCCACTTCCCCCGTCGCTTTGAAGGGACGCAAGAGGACCTGTGCCAATATGGACGCAACTACGAAGAGGAAGTGTGTTAGAGGGGTCGAGGTCAGACGTTCGCCCCTAGGAGCCCTTGGCATGGGTATGAGGTCGTAGCATCGTGCCAAGGTTTGTTTCGTGGCTCTTTCCTCGTTGCGTTAGATCTTTTCGTACTGTCTCTTTTGCGCAGTTCATATCTTTGATCGATGGGATGCTTAAGGATTGCGGGTCAGAGGTCGAGCGTCTTAAGAAAGAGCTTGTTGAATCGAAGGACAAGTCATCGCAGTTTGAGAGGAAATCGGAGGTTATTTAGGATGCTCATTCCCTTGAGTTATCTCGGTTGGAAACACGGATTGGCGAGCTTGAGAGAGATCTCGGGAAGACGGCGAGCTCGTTTCTTAAGGAGAAGAAGGCTAGTAGGGATAAAGCCTCAAAGTTGTGTCGTCTTTAGCGTCAGGTGCAAAGTGAAAAAGGCTCATTGAGTCGTGGGATTTCGGAGGTCGTGGCTGAGTCGAGGGTCGCTTTGGGTGCCGATTCTCAGTCTTGTTTTGCCAAGATTGCGAGCTCCCTCGATTCGTTTATGTACATTCACAATTGGGACCTTGCCTTGGCAGTTATCGAAGGAATAATGAGCGAGATTCTAATGTTTCAAGACGGAGAGTTTCCATCTCAGCAGGCCGAAAAGGCCAAGCTATCCGCTCGCAAAGCGGAGATGGGGGCCGTCGAGGGAGACTTTGGTTTTACCTTTGCTACTCTAAAGTCTGATTGTAACCCTCCATTGTTTTCTGATAACCCCGAGAGGCAAGATCCCGTAAATGTCGAGCTTCATGACGTTGTGAAGGGAGGAGAAGATGACGTGGCTCCGAGTTCTGGTGATGTAGCGGGTGAGGACGCGGTCCTACCCGTGGATGGTGAGTGAGATTGCGGTCCCGTTCGGGACATTTGTTTTTCGTTATTTTCGTTGTGGTTTGTTCCGATCAGACATGGCCATTCTTTTTTATGTTTTGGGACTAGCCATATGTGGTTACGAATCTTCTGTCGCTTTGTGGTTTTGTATTAATAAACTGCATTTTTATTCTGATTCAATAGTGTATGAGTAGTGTTGCGTACGTGGAGAAAGACTATGAGTTACCATCTCATGTCCACTCCTTAGAGAATCGCTACATTCGTTGTTTGTTTTGGGTGCGAGTTCTCGAGAGACTTAATCTTTCAGATTCTAATAAACGTGCAAATATAGACGAAGAGACAAATTTTGGGATCTCGTATTGGTTGGATACTATGTGATGAGATGTTTGAGACCAGTGTGCTGGGTTTAGGGAAAGACTTACTCTCGGTTTTAGGGTGTGCGGTGATAACTCCGGCTTACGTTTCTCGTTTGAGATTTTGGCATGATTCTGGCTCGATATTGAAGTCTGCGATGAGTTCTCGGCTTATGTAACTTGCATCGACCGGGAATCCAACATTTCTCCAAAGACAATTTCAAAGTTATCTGGAAGTGCTGACTAAAATTTCATATTTCTTTTATTGCGCGCTACTATCCTAGTCGGATGTATGAGAGCTATCTGAATGAGATGGCTTAGTATGTTGAGGACGTTGAGAGTTTGTTGTGATCAGCAACAAACTTATTGGTAGATATTACCTTTTGTGAATCTTCGCGAAGGATATGTGTTTAAGGAGGTGTTTAGTGTGAATGATTGTTTGGTCTTTCCAGATGATGTTTTCATCGAGGAAGGAGTTTTTTCGAAAAACGGTTCTTTAGGCGTCTGCGACGTCTCGCGATGCCGAAGGTTGGTTTTTCTTTTGTATGCCGTGTTTCGCGCTTGAAAGGTTCGCGGGCTTGAAGAGTTTATTAAATATATGTTGTTGAGGCGTTCTTGGCGAGCATAGGCTGCCGGTGTAGCCGTAACATTATTTGTATGATTAAGTATTATTGCGATAAGACAGGTCAACCCGAGATTTTTCGGAATCGTATTGACTATTATTATTATTGATGCAGTTTTTGAAAATATCGGGTTTGAGAGCACGAATATTTGAGAATGTGGGAGTATACGAGTATACGTATACCTACTCACTCTCCCCTTTTCAGAGAGGGGGACAGCTTAAATCACCTTGCGACGAGTTGCCTACGTACCCCTCTCGGGGATCAAACCGTCTCGTACTTCAATTTACCGTGATGTTATTGCTCATTGATAGTATTTTTGATGTGCATTGCGTACCAGGTTCTCGAAATTTTGATGTCCTGCATTGTGGCAATTTCATACGCATCTGGTCGGACAATTTTTAATACCTTGTATTGTCCTTCCCAATTAGCTCCGAGTTTTCCCGCGTTCTGTTCGGCGGTATTTTGGTAAACTTTGCGTAGAAAGCCCTCCTTTAACCTACGACTGCATACATTTGAATTGTAGTACTTTGCTGCCGCTTGTTGATAGTTTTGGATTCGTATGAGGGTCTGGTCTCGACGCTCGTTGATGAGGTCGAGATCATCTAGTAGCATTACATTGTTCATGTCTTCTCGACTTCCACTGGGATAATGCATTTTGTCTCGTATACGAGGGCAAAGGGAGTTTCTCCCGTTGCTCTTCTTAGAGTCGTTTTGTGGGACCAAAGGACTCCGTCGAGTTCTTCTGCCCATCTACCCTTTTTGGCGTCCAGGCGTTTTTTGATTCCTTCTAAGATGGTCTTGTTAATAGTCTCTGTCTGGTTGTTGCCTTGCGGATACCTGGGGGTGGATTTAGTCAACTGTATCTTCATTTTTTTGCAAAATTCCTCGAATCTTGTTGAAATGAACTAGGATCCGTTGTCCTTCACGATCTTATCTGGGACTCTGTATCTGCATATAATGTTTCTCTACACGAAACTTTCAACTTGGGCGTCTTTAATGCTTGCATATGAATCGGCTTTGACCAATTTTGATAAGAAGTCGGTTAAGACTAACATGAAGCGTTTCTGCTTAGATTTATACATAGTGACGACGATATCTATTGACCATCGCATGAATGGGTATAGCGCTTAAATAGACGAAAAAAGCTCTGCGGGTTGTGTGCAAATTTCTCGCAATCTTTGACCATCGTTGGCCAATAATAACAGTGGCATTTGATTTTGATTACAAGTGACCTTCCGCCGGTATGATTTCCGCAAGATCCAGAGTGGATTTCTTCCATGATTCTTCGTGATTCGTTTCCCTCTACGCATGTCATAAGTGGCCCAGAGAATCTCCATTTGTAGATTTCCATGTCTTTTAATACATATCGGTTGGTCTGGATCTTTACTTTTCGATCCGCCCATTTTTCCGTAGGGAGCACTCCTTCAGTTATGTATGCTTGAATCGTTTCCAACCACGGCATATCGCAGCCATATTCAGATTTTTCTGAGTTTCCTTTGGGTCGGGTGTCGACTTCGTCGACGTCCTCATCTTGTGACCGGATTAAATTTGCGATGATTGGACGGCCAATGCTCGGATGTTCAATGAACTCCACGAGAATTACTCATCTAAGACTCGTGTTCGAGCTTGATGTCAGAGCCGCCAATGCATTGGCCTGCGCATTTTCCGAATGAGGGATTCGCATGAGAGCGAATTGGTTGAAGTCTCGGATAAGATCTTGGACGAGTTATAAATATTATTCCATTCTTTCGTCTCTGGCCTCGTGTTCGCTAATGAATTGGTTTGCAACGAGTTGAGAATTGCAGTACGCGTGGATATTGTGTATTTTCAGTCCACGAGCCAGTCGTAACCCGACAATAAGCGCTTTGTATTCGGCTTCGTCGTTTGAAGCGTGAAATATTAATCGGAATGATTGTTCCAGTACTTCTCTTGTTGGTGCGTGCGTTGAATTTAGATTCCCAAATCTTGCCATGACGAGGACCCATCGATATGAAGGGTCGAAGTTGCTTTCGGTTCTTGGTTGATCGCATTTTCCGTAGGGAGCTCCACCAAGAAACCGGCGAGTACCTATAACTTTGCACAAGTCTTTGTTTGGTACTCGACTTCGTATTCGCTTAGCTCGATTGCCTATTCTGCTAGTCTTCCCGACTAATTGGGACTGTGTAAAATCGTTCATAGCGGGAACGAAGTGAGTACTATGATCGTGTGCGATTGGAAGTACGGTCTTAGTTTTTAGGTTGACATTACGACAGCGAACGCCAGTTTCGCCATAAGCGGATATCGCGTTTCAGCATCTAACAATGTTTTACTTATGTAAAAAATTAGCTTTTGCTCGCCACATTCTTCTATGATGAGAATGCCACTTACAGCTATGGATGAAACCGCGATATACAGGAATAAGGGCTCGCCAACAACAGGTTTTGCGAGAACAGGAGGTGTGGTCAAGTAATGCTTTAATTGTTGGAAAGCTTTTTCGGTTCAGACCATTTGAACTTTTTGTTCTCATTTAAAATGTCTTTAAAAGGAAGACACTTGTCTGTTGACCGTGAGATGAACCGATTGAGCGCAGTGACTCTCCCGGTCAGTCTCTGCACTTCTCGCTTGTTTTTTAGAGAGGCCATTTTAATCAATGCACTGATTTGTTTCAGGTTAGCCTCGATCCCTCGGTATGTGACGAGATATCCGAGAAATTCTCTTGATGCCAAAAAATATGCATTTTGCTGGGTTGAGTTTCATATTATGCAGGTTTAATCTCTCGAAATATTTTTATAGATCAGTGATGTGGTTTTATTCTTCGAGGGATTTTACGAGCATATTTAGTATAAATGAATATAGTTCTTTAAATAAAAATAAAATGTGTATAGTTATTTTATCAACAAATAAAATAGTGTCCTCAATATAGTCTATGATATTACTCATATAACCCATACTTTATATAATCGTGAAGAGATGAAAAAAAAAAGAATGCTAAAAAAACCCTATGTACCGAACAAAGAAAATTTTAAAGGACACTTCATTTAATTTAACAATCAAAATATTTTAATCAATATCCTATGCCATGTGAAAATTTTTAAAAATTCTATTTTTTCAAATAATTTATATACTTATTTAATAAACTTAAACATAATATTTAAATATCTTAAATGTTTTAGAATATTATGTTGTAATTAATAATTATTTTAATTAAGGTTAATTTAAGTTATTGTATAAATTATAGTATTATAATATTTAGATGCAACCATGATATATTGTATTTTCTATTATATTTTACAATATGATTACTCATGAAACTGTTATATTTAATATCACTTGATTTTTAATATTTGTTTTGATAAAATGAAAACGAAGGTCGAGTTATATACAAATATCCTTATGAATTTATATATTTGGCTATGAATCTACCGAAATCGTGAAAAGATATAAAAATCTAAATATCTTACTAAATTAAAGTATTATGATACACGAGACGAATATAATCCCATAGTTAAAAAGTTAACATAAATATAAAAAATTTATAATAACGATAAACTTAAATTGGTAAATTTTGTTGCTCAAATAGAATTTGATACATTAAAAGCAATAAATTTTAATTAAAACTTTCTTACATGTATTAAAAGAATAAAGTCTAGATGTTTTAAATGTATTTAATAAGTCTACATCCATATATCCATACCTACAAATATGAATGTTTGAATCCATATTTTCAAATAATTTAACTTTTTGTTTTGTCAAAAAATAATAATTAGAAATTCATTCCATATTGGGTGACCCAAATCAGAAAATAATTTCATTATATATGTCTAGATATATGATATTCAAATTTGTAGAACGAATCGAAATAAATATTTGATGCGACTAAATCTCCTACATTATACTATTGTTAAAGTGATATTGTCGTTGTGGAAAGCACCATGGTCCAGTGGTTGACCAAGAGTTAATTAATGTTTTAACACCAGAATGTCATGGGATCGATTCCCCGGAGATGCGTAATTTATTGCAGATTAATGGAGGCATGCACAATTTATTGCAGATTAATGGAGACATCCTTATAGAAAGTCTTCAACGATCAAAAAAAAGTTATATCGTTGATTGTCATAATAATAACACTATACAAATATTTGTACAAATAGAAATAAATAATTAAAATATTTTTATTTTAATTATAGTCTATATATTCTTAAAAAGATATAAATCTTGTGCTCGACACGACCAAAATCTAATACTATGTAAAAAAAGTTCTAGCCGGAAGTGCCTTTATCCGATACTTTTTACATGTTCATATTTGTAATTTATTTAATGATATTTTCCGAGTAAGTTTGATTTTTTATGTGCAACGAATAGAGACTCGCCATTGTTATTTCATGATATACATTGTAAGTTTGTAACGCGGTGTCAAAGGAGTCCCTTCTTTTCTTATCATGATAAGTTCTAAACTGATTAATATAATCTCGCTTTTAGCTCTTTATTGTTGACATGTATTATATTAGTTCAATAAAAAAAAATTTAAAGTAACTAATAACGAACAATTCAAAGCGAGAAAGAAAAGGCATAATAACCATTGGTGAGGATTCATCCGGGCGGCAGAGCCAATGAGTTATTTTAATCTTATCCTATTTCGGGGCATGCTTAAGGAGAATTAAGGTCGGTTGAGACTTGAGAGAGAAATCTCATGCATCATTAGATTATATATCCTTTGTTTATTTTCAACGAATTAATAATAGAATATGAGAAAGATAAAGAACGAGAAAAAAGTTTTATTTGACCGTTTGATGCAATCCAGGATCTTCTGAATAAGAATTTCGAGTTTCAGATATGAATTTTCAGAACAGGTTCTACGAAAATTCAGAGGTGTTTTTCGATGGAATGGATGTGAGATAGAATTCGCCAACTCCATCTCACTTTCCAAGCTCTCTTCATCCTCACTATCACTTAGCTCCAGCTCAGTCTCTTGATCAGCATGTATTGCATCACCGTTTACATCATACATGTCAATAATCTAGAAATTATACCGAAAGAGAAGAATCATATATGTTAAATAAAGTTTTACGGATCCACATGTTTAATTTGTTAGCATTTGATAATTACTAATTTCACTGATAATAACAATAAAATGTTATAGCTGCAAAATAGCATCTAGTCGATGTAAAAATTTAAAGAATAGATGATTAGAATACAATCCATGAGAAAAATTGAGAGAATGATAATGTAACGATCCATAACTAATTCTATGGACTAACAAAAAATTTTCCACAAGAGAAATCCAAAAATAGAAAAATTTTGGTTTCAGTAAATGAAAAACCGCTTTATGGCGTGCTTGGTTTTAGGGTTTCATCCTTTTCTATTTAAAACAAATTTTATTCAAGGGCTAGAGAAGGTAGAAAATACCACTTCAGCGGAACTCTGACCGTAATACATCTTCAGAGTGAAATTGTGTTGTTGCTTTAAGGGAACAATCCCGACCAGTCTCATCGAAAAGGTAATTTCCGACGCGTCTATAGCTTAGTATGGGTACATAGGAGGACATATGTATTCCAGTGCTTGAGTCTAGTGTCATTGTTGTTCCATTGGGTGCATTAGGTGTCATTCTTGTCGCTAGATCTACACATCTGGTATGGGTTATTATTCAGTCGAAGTAGGGTTTTTGGTTGAAAAGCGGATTAACTCGATAAACAATAAGAATTCAAACACACGAACACACAGGAATTAACGAGGCTCGGCCTTGTGCATACGTCCTGAAAACTCGGTCACACTGAGACACATTTTATTAGAAATCAAATAAAGAAGCTTACAACTCTCTAGATTGGTTGTACACAACAGTAAGACTGTCTCCGAGCTTGTCACCTGCGATTACTAATCTAGCCTAGTCAAAGACAATACAACGATGTTTCTACGCTATCTCTCTTCTCACCAAAACAGAGTATCACAAGCTCTCTCAAAGAAAAACGCTCTCTAAGCTTTTTCTATCACGTTTATGGTAATCCTAAAAGCATCACCCTTCACTCTTTATATTTAGAGCTTAGAAAATATTTTAACTTAACCAATGTATCTCTGGAAACACCCAAATATCGTATTTTCCTTTTCTTTTACGTTTTTCTTTTTTCAGCTTTTGCCACATCAGCAGCTCCAGTTGGTCAAACAACAGTGACTTGTTCAAACAACTCTTGCAACACCTACAACTTCCACTTTCCTTCTTCAGCAACTTGTGAATTGCTCTGTAAATTGCGTCTCACGATCTAGCACCCTTTCAATCTCCCCCTTTCTGATTGATTGTCAACTCAAGCTTCTTTCAACAACTTTAACTTCCATCAACAAGCTCTCCCTCAAATCCTTCCCTTCTTTACTCTTTGAAGCTTCAATTTGAAGACTTCTAACCACCATAACCTTTCATTCTCCCGATGATTGAGTGGCATAATTCATTCCCGAACATAACTTCTACATCAGCAATGTTGATAGCGCAGATTCAAATTTTTTCATTGACACACCATCTCTCTTCTTTATAGTTCTTATCACGTTCATATCACCAATACCACTCAAATTTGGGTACAAGTCACTCTTCTTGAGATTCAAAAATTCTCCACACATACTAAATCATGAGTTTAAGCACTTCCAAGTGAATAATTAGAGACATGACCTAAGATATCTCTACTTTTTTCCTTCGTTGACATCAACTCAATACTCATCACAGATCTGGCAGACACGCTGGAACACACATTAACCTGTTCTAACAAACTGTCGACATATAAATTCTGCACACCAAAAGGTTTTACTTCTAGCTTCTTATCTTGAAGATCCACAAGATCATTGTTACCTATCTCCATACTCATCTGATCTGCTAGATCAAGCTTTCGAATTTTCAGTCATTTGCTTCGAGCATCCATGACATCCATATCATGGTGACTCTCAATTGCGCTCATTATAGTGTAAGTTATGACCTCTGCATCAAATAAATCTATTTTTCACATAAACTCGGGAGTTATCACCAAAATAAGGATAATACCTCTGTTGATTCATCAACCTCTTCTCTTTTGCTTTACATCTATAGCAATACTTCTTTATATGGCCAATTTTCCCACAATAGTAGCATGCACAACTGTCTTTTTCTGCACTTTTGACTTTCTGAAACTTTGTTGGAACAGAACCTGAGTTGTTCCATCTACTGCAGGCAACAAATTTGGTTTTGATCATAGACATGTCTCCTTGATATCCAAGACCATGATTGAATATTCTGCTTCTTCTCATGGTTACAAATTTTTCTAGGTCTTTTCTACCACAGTTACACAAAACCGTCTTCTTCTTACTTTTAACATGTGCATGTTCACACACTTTTCTCTTCCCTTTCTCCAAATCAAGTTATTTCTCTAATATCTTCTTCTCCTTTGCTAGTTACAGGTTTCCTTGACTGATTTTTCAGCTAATCTTCACGAGCTTTCTGAGTGTTTTGAAATTGATGAGTGGTATTGTTACAAACTTCTTGATTAGAGTTCTTCTCTTCATCTTGAATATGTTGTGAGGTGCTAGCTCAGACAAACTCAGTCTTTTTAAACAATTGTTCTCCATTGTAACAATGCCCATAGCTGCAGTGTCCAACTTTTCCAACTGACAGGTTGTTTTCTAGCTCTTTAGTCCCATAATCCAACATCTGAATTTGTTTCCTTGTATCTGCCAGTTCTCGTTCCAACAGCTGATTTTTTTCTTCTTCTTTACATGGAGTTTCTTTTAGCCTATCGTTCAGAGTTTAAAGCGTCATCTTGTGTTTTATCAGTTCAAGTTTTTCTTTACCAATATGTATCCAATTATCATACATTTTATGGAACTCAATATACATATCTACATCTAGGCCTAATGCATTTGATATAACCAATATCCTAAGGGTCTGTTTCTTGTTCTAATTTCCCATCATTCCATTGACTACTTTCTATATCCAGGAAATGTGAGAATTTTACCTCTTGTTGTGATTATGCATTTAGCGGCCTAGCTGGTCTTGGTGGGTTGGTTGGAAGCCAATTATCAAACCAAGCTTCAATGTTATGCCCATCTCCAATTATCCAACTCATTCCTGCTTTTATGTCAATTCCTTGATGAATACCCTTTTAAGCGTATGGTTATCTACTTCTTAGCTCTGCATCAAGCATAGAACAATTAGCGAAATATTTTTGATTTGTACACTTTTGCAAGTTTCGTACTTGCTTGGCTAAAGGGCTTTTTTAAAATTTCTTAAATCTCTGATTACCAATCCACTGTATTTTTTGGCTTTGTTATCTTATTCTATGATATCCATGAAATCTTAAGCTTTTCCTTAGATGTTGACCAAAAGAACCTGCATATGAACTGAATGATTTGTTTAGTTTTTTTTTTGCAGTAAAAATCAAGACATAGCATAGCTTGGTATAGTCGGAGCTACTGCCTTAATGAGAATCTCCTTCCCAACTGGTGATAGCAGTTTAGTATACCAATTATCTATGGCATTTTCCTCTTACATCTTAATGTAACTGAATTTTTCATTTGATTTGCTTCCAGTGATTTCAGGGAGGCCTAAATATCTCCCAAATCCTCCTATTTCCTTAATAAATGTGAAGGGTTTGAATCTATATTGTATTTTAGGAGGAGTTTGATTACCAAAAATGAATGTTGATTTAGCATAATTCACATATTGCCCCGAGATTTGGCCATATGTATGCAGTGCTTGGAAAAGGCTTCTAACATCTTGCTCTTCTGATCTGCAAAAGAGTAGTAGATCATCACCAAATTGCATATGAGTGATTGTTGGTCCCGTTTTTCTTGATTTTAGACCATGTATAAGACCTCTTTTTATGAGATCATGTAAGATATTTGATAAGCCTTCTGCAGATATGAGATACAAATATGGTGAGATCGGGTGTCCCTGCCTTATTCCTCTGTTGGATTCAATGTTTCTTATTGGCTTCCTATTAATTAAAACAAATATCTTGTAGATTTAACACACATCATTACCCACTTACACCATGTTTCAGCGAATCCTAGTGATCTTAGCATGTACTCTAAGTATTTCCACTCCACTTTGTTAAATGCATTTGCTATATCTAACTTTAAAGCTATAAATTTATATGTTCTTTTATTTGATACTAAACTTTGTAAGAGCTTATGCACAATGAGAACATTATCTATTATACGTCTTCCAGGAATAAAGGCAAACTGATTTTTAGATATAATATAATTTAACCTTGGTTTCAACCTCTCAGCAAAGATTTTAGATATTATTTTATAGGCTACATTACATAGATTAATTGGCTATAATTTGTTACTTCCTTGGGGCATTGCACCTTTGGTATGAGGCATATGTTTGTATGATTCATTTCTATTGGAAGTTCACCATTATTAAAGAATTGCAGGATAAAATCTATCACACCTTTTCCTATTGTGTTATAGAGTTGGTAGAAGAAAGCAGTTGAGAGTCCATCAGACCCTGGTGATTTTTCTTGTCTTATTTTCCTTACCGTTGCATATATTTATTGGCCTATTACTTGTCTGGTCAAAAAATCATTCATTTCTTAAGTGACTTTCGGTTCGATTGTTTTGAGCTGCTTGAAATCATCATAAGTGTTAGTGCATTGGTTTGATATAAAATCCAGAAATACTTCTCTAAAATCTGTTGAATGTCACTTCTTCTTGACCAGATTGTTCCTTTTTCATCTGCAATAGAAGATATACGATTAAGGTCTCTTCTTTGCTTAACTTTTTGGTTAAAGAATTTAGTCTTCTTATATCCTGATTTGAGGCAGGTTATTCTACTTTCGTTCACCAATATTTCTCTTCAAGCTTGTACATTTTCATCAGCTCCGTCTTTAGACTCTTTCTATGATAAAAATTCATATTTTCTGCTTCATAGGCTTGAAGTAGAAGAATTTAAGAAACGTGTATAAGCTTTTGTGCATTTGTATTGTCTGAATTTAAGTGTCTTGTATAAGCTTTTGTGTATTTGTATTGTTTCTTTTCTTCCAATGCGAGATGTCATGTCTGCAATGCTTTAATATATTAATAAAATCATGTGATTCGCAAGATAGGTGTTCATTTCTCCAAGCATTCCTTACAATTTTTTTACTTCAGGAGTTGTACCCCATCTAGCGTAATATTTAAATTACTTCCTACCAGACCACCCTCTATCTTCAGTGAATAGAATTAGTGGTTTGTGATCGGAACCTTTCCATTTTAATACACTACAAGAAACAGGTGCATTTGCGAGGAAGATTTTACTAGCAAGTTCCTCGCAAATGACGATTTGCGAAGAATTTGCGAGTAAAACAGGCCGATCGCAAATCGCTTCTCACAAACGATTTTCACTCGCAAATTAGTCGCAAATTTGAGAGTAACATATATACTCGCAAATTCCTCACAAATTTACGAGTAATTTGCGAGTGTATATTTGCGAGTAAACTGCGATTACATAACCTAGCAAAATTTTGCGAGTGATTTGCGAGCGATCCGTCACAAATTCCAAGCAAAATTTTGCTAGATATTTGCAAAAGCATGTTTTCGTCGCAATATTTGCTAGGAATTTGCAAGAGATCAGTCGCAAATTTCTAGCAAAATTTTGCTAGGAATTTGCGACTGATCCCTCGCAAATTCCTAGC